>JAJPUD010019036.1:0-27338 GCA_023553655.1 Myrmecobius fasciatus
GTATAATGTAACTTTACATTTTAAAATGAAGTCAATATGCAGCCTGCAGGAATCCTTATGGATTAGTAGCCTTTTATTTCTATTTGAATATACCATTGTTTAGAAGAATACTATCCTTTTTCCTATTCCTCCCTGAGTGTTTTACTCCTAATTCATTAAAGTAAATAAATTCTAGGTAAGAGCCTAAGGAGTTTTCCTTTGAGTAAAGTGCAGGATAATTTAAAGAATGGATATGTTGACATCTTGTCTGATCAAAAGCTTTCTCAAAATGTAGCTTGGTTCTAGTCATACTCTGGCAGATAATTGAACTCTGTAATTATATACAGTTCTAAGGACAGAAAGATATGACAATGTCACCAATGATAGAAAAGTATCAAATATTAAACATAATATAGAAAAAAGTTTGTTATCAATTAAATGTTGACAAAAAATGAATTATTTGTTGAATATACACCTTTAATGTACTGAAAGTGCTGGGAATGCTAAGAAAAAGTCTTTCTCTTATTGGGAAAATATAGCATATGTCCAAACAAATAAAAACATAAGTTAATTTGAGAACTATCAATATTAAAAACTAAAGGAAATATTCTGTATTTAATGACAGCCATTTTAATAATGTACTTATTTTTATGATTCTAGTTATGACTTCACACCTATGGATTCTTCTGCTGTTTATGTATTGAGTAGCATGGCTCGTCAACGTCGTGCATCTTTATCTTGTGGAGGACCTAGTAGTCAGGACTTTGAAAGATCAGAATGCAGCAAAAACTGTGTCTCTGCTGGATCATCACAGCTTTCTTCCAATTCTTTGTATAGTAAAGCTGTCAAAAGCCACAGCTCAGGGACTACAAGTACTGTGAGTGCCACTTCTCCTAACAAGTGCAAAAGACCAATGAATGCCTTTATGCTTTTCGCCAAAAAGTACAGAGTTGAATATACTCAGATGTATCCAGGGAAAGATAACAGGTAAGCAGTAAATGTATTCTGATTATGACCATTCATGTGTTTCATTGAAGTTCATCATTATTTAGATGGTTATCTGTACCTTTCTTCAGTTCAATTCAACAAACATTTGTTAAGGGCCTACACTGGGGAGACAAAAATAAAAATGTCCCTACCCTCAAGTAGATTACAGTCTATTGAAAAGATCTTTAAGTACAAATTAATACACAGAGTAATTTCTTTATATGAGTTGACATGTGAAATGAGGAAATGGAGGTTTCCAAGGAGAGAGGGAATTACAGACATTGGGGAGAGCAAATAGACCATTTTGGCTGAATCATATAGTGTTTGAAAAGGGAGTAATTTATAACTAGTAGAGAAAAGTAGAAAAATAAATTTCCAAATGTTGTGTATTTAGTGGGGAATCCCTAGTTTTAAAAGTACACAGTACTTTATGAGACATCAGCTACATGAATAATGACTTGGTGATAAAATGTTTTATGGCTGCATCCTCAAATCCTCCAGAATGCTGCAATTCACAGTAGTTGTGATTCTCTGAATGCAACTGAACTACATTATTAACAGGTTCTTCACAGTGTGTATTTAACAGTGTTTCTAAAGCTTGAAAACTCCTGGCAGTCATGTACTACACAGATCTGTGAGGACCTAGATACACAAGGCTTCTGATGGCAGGTTGTTTTGTAGGGAAATGAAATCATTCTCTCTACCACCTCCCCCCAGTGAATATCTGTGCATTGCAGTAATTATAAAAGGATAAAAAATCATAGAGAAACATAATGAAAATACAGGAAAACAGGTTTTTAGACTTTAGAGTGGGGCTGATTTTTTTAAAAAAGCATTTTACTGAATTCTTAGTTGGACATGGTCTAAATAGTGTTGCATAATAGTATTTGTTTCAGTGTCTTGTTAAAATCATTTAAAAATTATAACTTTCTAGATTTATTTCATAGGTGATAAAGATAGCTCTTAGACATGTATCTCGTAGTGAATAATGACAATTGATAGTAGTCATCCTAGAATAGAAAAAGTAACAGGATCTAATAAACTTTTGGTATAATTAGATAATTAGACCTAAGTGGTACACTTTTTTAAAAAATGTTAACATTTTTATTATCAAATATGTTTGAGCTCAGTGACTAACATATTTGACTTCTAAAAATTTAGCAAGATTCATGTTTTAGGAGAAATATGAAGAGGGTTTTCTCCTTAATGTCAGCAAAAAAAAAAAAAGGCATAAAAAATAAAAAGAATAATATTCCCTTTTTTCTCATGCA
Source organism: Myrmecobius fasciatus (assembly GCA_023553655.1). NCBI lineage: Eukaryota > Metazoa > Chordata > Mammalia > Dasyuromorphia > Myrmecobiidae > Myrmecobius > Myrmecobius fasciatus. The sequence goes on from JAJPUD010019036.1 coordinate 2,238, forward strand.
GTTTTGTCAGAAATGTTTAGTAGGGAAGGGAGAACAGACAAGTAACCTGGCTAGCTAATGTAAGCTAAATTGCTAGGTATATTTTGAAAAGTATTTAAAATTCTCAAATGAGCCACACTTTAAGATAGATGAAAACATTCTTTAGTGAAGGACATTTTCTTTTTTTAACTTATATTTTTCACTATCCCAAGAAATAAATCTTTGGAAGGTACAGCCAGAAAGATATATAGAATGAGTTGTTTGGATTTGATATGCTGAATGATTTGTCCATGATCATATGATTAGTAGAGCCAGGACTAGAATTCAAGTTTGAATCTAAATATTATAGATATACCATAATATTTGTTATATATGGTATATATTTGACTCACCCCACAAGAATTATGAGGTTATAAGTTATTTTTTTCTAAAAAGTTTCTGTATAAGTAGATATAACAATGTCTAAATCAAGTCAATAGATTCAATATTATTTCTATATGAAGAACATACTTAATTTTTTCAAATTTAAATTTTTCAGTGATGATCATGTGGCATTGTATTTTCTTCAATTTTTTCATATTTTCTTTTTTTTTTTTTAATAAGCTACATACACTTCTTGTTTTTATTTCTCTATCAATAGATAGCCCTAGTATTGCCATACTTGAATTTGCCTTTATATTTGTTTAAAAATGCTTAGATTAGTTTTTTAAATCCCAGGTATATTTGCACTAGAGCTTTTCACAGTTATCTTTACCCAGTTATCAAATCCTTGCTTTGTGATAATGTCTCACATTGTAATGACTCACTTATTTTGCTGCCCTATGAAACTAGGCAAAGGGATTGGTTAATAGGCAGATATTGGCCAAATGCAAAAGTGCCAAAGACAAACTTGCCTTCCATCTTTGCTGCTGTCTAACCCACAATTAGGCCCATAATCTCCCCCAAATTCCAGAGATTTCTTCATTTTATCCAAAACAAAATTCAAGTCCCCTCTTATGTGGGAAACTTTTGACAATTTCATTACCTTAGTTCACATTAAGGTATAATTACCTTTACTCATCATTTTCCAGTATAAAAGAACTTACTTTTATCTAAATGAATCTTAGATTTGTGCAACTAGAAGGGAAATGGAGAGAAAGGGGAACTGGTTTTTTCCTGAAGGATGTGTACTATATTCTTAAATATGTCAAATACCAATATCTTATTGTGCCCTTTAATATTTCTTTTCTTTATGCACTTTGGTTTTAGAATACCTTAATCTATATCTTTTGGTTTTATGCATTAACTGAGATGATTGAGATTCCAAAGTATATATTTTTGAATTTGGTTATCCATCCATTTCAGATATTAAGTTAGGTTATTCTGAAATATTTTAACCAGGTAGTTTTAGCCAGCATATTTTAGTGCATAAATTGGCTGTTGTATAGATTAGCATTTGGTTTACTATTTAAAAAAAAATTTTTTTTGGGGGGGAAGGTTAGTAGGGAGAATCTGGTCACCATCACAGAAATTATAATTGTGAAATCAATAGGCTTCCTTCTTAGTTTTTTTTTTTTTTTTTTTATGAAAAAATTTTTATAGTTTCACTATGCCTGAAGGGCTATGAAAATGTATGTAATTCTTTGATCCAGCAATATGCCTACTTCTGTATCCCAATGGAATAAAAAAAGGGAGTGGGGGCTAAGGATCTGTTATATAGAGCATTTTGTGGTGGTGAAGAATAGGAAATTGAGGGGATACCCAGCAGTTAGGGAATAGCTGAACAAGTTGTGGTATTGTAATTGAATATTATTGTCTTATAAAAAATGATGAGCAGGTTGATTTTAGAAAAACCTAGAAAGACTTATATGAAAACAGCATTGTATACAGTAACAGTAGTTAGTACTGTACAATCATGATTTAGCTATACTCTGCAATACAATAATCCAATCAGTTCTGAAGGATTTATGACGACAAAGCTATCCATCTCCAGAGGAAGAACTGACTAAATGCAGATCAAAGCATTGTGTGTGTTTTTCCTTTGGCTCTGTGTCTTTTACAACATGAATAATATGATTCTGTTTTGCTTGATTCTACATATATATAACCACTATCAAATTGCTTACCATTTAAGGAAGAAGGAAGAAAGAATTTAGAACTCCAATTTAAAAAAAAAAAAAGAATTAAATATTGTCTTTATATGTAATTGGTTAAAAATTATTTAAAAAAAATTTTCACCTCTCTCCCCTCCTTTAGAAGGTAAGCAGTTTTATAGCTTATACATATACAGTCTAGCATTTTCATATTAGCCATGTTGTGAAAGAAAACAAAGGACACCCCCTCCTCCTCAAAAAAATAATCAAAGAAAAAAGTTTTTAAAAGTATGCTTCAATCTATATTCGGACTTCACCAGTTCTCTCTGGAGGTGGATAGCATTTTTCATTGCAATGCCTTCAAAATTGTCTTGGATCATTGTAGTGATAAGAATTGCTAAGTCATTCACAATGGACCATTATACAACATTGCTTTCAATATGTACGTTACTCTTATTCTGCTTGTCACTTTGCATCAGTCCATATGTCTTCCCAAGTGTTTTTTTTTTTTTTTTAAACAATAATACTCATCATTCTAGGATAGCACAGTAGTATTCTATCACAATCATATACCACAACTTATCTTTTTGTTTTTTTGGATAGGCATCTTCTCAATTTTTTTTGCCACTACAAAAAACTTCTATGATCATTTTTGAACATATAGTAGGTGTTTAAAAAAAAAAAAAATCACTTTGGGAATCAGACCTAGTAGTGGTATTGCTGAGTCAAAAAGGGCATGCACAATTTTACAGCTCTTTGGGAATAGTTACAAGTTGCTCTCCAGAGTGATTGGATCAGTTTACAACTCCACCAACAAGGTATTAGTGTTCCAATTTTTTTCCATATGCCCTCTAATGTGTTATTTTCCTTTTCTGTCATATTAGCAAGTGTGATAGGTGTGAGGTAGTGCCTCAGAGTTTTTAAATTCGCCTTTGTGTAATTATTAGTAATTGAGCATTTTCTCAGGTGGCTTATTGGTAGCTTTGATTTCTTCTTATGAAAATTACCTGTTCATATTTTTTAACCATTTATCAATTGGGGAATCCTTAGAAACTTGGCTCAGTTCTCTATATATCTGAGAAATAAAGCCTTTATTAGAGAAACTCTGACCCCAACCCCTAGTTTTCTGCTCTTCTGATTTTGGTTGCGTTGCTTTTGTTTGTGCAAAACTTTTTAAATTTAATAAAATTATCTGTTTTACATCTTGTAATTTTCTTTCTTGTTTGGCCATACATTTTCCCCTTATCCATAGATCTGGCAAGTAAAATATTTCAAGAATTTGCTTATGGTAATGCCTTTTATGTCTGACCTTATCTTAATATACAGTGTGAGATGTTGATCTGTACCTAATTTTGCAAATATTTCTATGAAGGCTTTGAGATCATTGCCATGTAATAATACCACTTTAATCTTAATTCCTGCCTAGTTGAGATAGGCAGGAAGGTAATATCCCCATCTAAAAATATAGAAGCTGAGAGTTCAGTAAGTTGTTTAGGGTCAATCAACTTGATGTATCTGGACTTACAATTCATGTCTTCTAACTCCTAACCTATTGATTCTTAGCTATCTCATAAGATATGCTTTATTATAAATCATTAGCTATTTAAATTTTCTTTGTTAACTGCAATTACATTTGAGTGATTTATGATTTTTTTTTTTTTTGTAAGACCAACTTTTTACAAATGTTTTTGATCTAAGTAGACTAGGAAGCTATCTGGATTTATTTTTTTATCCTGGATAATAATAATTCCTTGATGAGTCTTAGCATTGTCCTGATAATTTTAATTTTTCTCCGTGACACAAATAATGTTAAGAATAAGGAAAGTCCATTTCCTTGGTCAGACTTGTGGGAAAATATAATGCATGGAGGAGAGAAGAGGTGATGCTTTTAAGTAATATAATATAGCTAACTTTTAAAATGAAAAATCAACTTGAAATTTCATGCTAAAACTTGATGCAGAAATAGTTGATAAATATTAATATTTTATTTTAAGTGAACTCTAGAGAGAAGGAAAATCATGAATATTCAAAGAAAAGAGTCAATTTAATCTTTATAGATGTTCATCTTACATCACCCAGGATTAAATTAGGTACATGAAATTTGTGGAGCTCTAATTTATGCCTTACTGTGCCATATATATTAATTTCATAGTCTTATCATAGGAAGAATAAGATCTATATATGAATGAAACTTTTTCCTGTTGCAAAATTGTTCATTTATAAATTAATTACATGCTAACCTTAATTTATCAGGTAATCATAGAAAGTATTTGTGAATGCATACACACACATGTATATATATACATATATATATAAAGATAGTTATAAATATATGTGGAAGTATATATATATATGTATGTATGTATGTATGTATACAGAATCGTATAACTCTGATTTGGGGGTCTCCTTATTTTTAAAATTTCTTATTCAGTAAATATTGAATGTAAGTGATTATTTTTTTTTCAAGTGATGACTGAAATTTACTTAAAATTTGCAAAATTCTGATTTTTGGAGCAAAGCAGTTAGATGATTTAAGACAAATAAATAATAGTTATTTAGAGTCCTGGATAAAAGAAGGACACCAATATAATGCAATTAGATAAACCCAATCTTTTTTTTTTTTTAAACTATTATGTACACATTACTGATGGAAACATTAAAAAAAGTCAACCTAATTTTCTAACTAGTTTTTTTCTAATTTCTAGGGCTTGTTTATAGCCATGCTAACATTTATAGCCATCATAGTCTTGATTATATGGAGTAACTCTGAAAAACTTATTTATGATAGAATATGTTAGATCAAAGGCATCAGACATACGGCCTAAACGAGATTAGTTCTTGTCTGGTAATGTTAATATAAAGTCAGTCTGGTCTGTAAGGATCCTTATGTGTGGTTTTAATGGCTCCCATTTCTATTTGAGTTTGACATTGACTGGTTAAATGATTTTAAAAAACCCAAACCGTTTCTTTTGAATCAAGCCGATTCCACTAGTTAAGATTTCTTTTTAATAAATTTCAATATTGGTCCTATACTTAACAGTTTTAAATTCCTCCTCAAGTAGGATAGGTAGGGGCTGGCCTTCATATCTTGAGAATTTAGTAAAGGAAGACTATTATTGTCTTAATCTTTTTCCTTCAATACATTTGACCAAATAATGTTGATATGATTTTTTTCTATTCCATATCTACATTTTTTACTTTCCTGTAATGTGAAAATATTTGTTTTCCAGAGCCATAAGTGTGATACTTGGTGACAGGTGGAAGAAAATGAAAAATGAAGAAAGGAGAATGTATACCTTAGAAGCCAAGGCTTTGGCTGAAGAACAAAAACGCTTAAATCCTGACTGTTGGAAACGGAAAAGAACCAATTCAGTATGTTTCACAGAGTAATTGCTCTAAAGTCTATAATTGATAATCCTCCCACCTTCTTGTGAAATTTTATGGAAGGATACCTGGTATTTTTACATTTTCCTAGCTTAATTTTTTTTTTATCATTGATAATGCTTTTTCCTCCTGTTGAATTGAAATTATTTTTCTCCTAGTTATTATATTCATTAGTGCCTAAAAACATTTCATATTAAGAGCAGTACTTTCCTTATTTAATTTAATCTTCAGTGAGTTTGAAGTGGGCCTGAAAATTCCAGGGTGGTATGCCTCATTATTGATATGCTAGGGGACAAAGATTTGGCTGAAAGGTGGATGTTGGTAAAAGTCATAATAAATTGGAATTTTAAGACCTTTTTCCTGAGTGGGAAAGGTCTGAAAAAGATGCCTTACAATGTTAAGTAAATATTGTGTCTTCTTAGTATACATACAATTTTTAGAGTTAATAAGACCTCTGAATGGAATGACACAGAAGAAAAAGTAAAACTACATTGTAGTGTAGTAAGATTCATTATTGAATCTTAGACCAGAAATAATCAACAGTTAAAATCCAAACACTAAACAGATAAAAATCAACAGTAAAAATTACAAACTCATTTTAAGAAATAAAATTCGATTTGAGGCTCTGTGATGTATCACTTGTGAAATGAGGATTTAAATGGTTTTCACTGGATAATAAGCAGTTTCTTGCAAACAGTACAATACAGTGTTATGTGCATGTATATTAAGTATCCCAAGAAAGTAGTGTATTGTGGGATATTTTGGGGAACTTTTCAAGGAGGTACTGATTATTTATTAAGTTGGCCAATAATATTTCTTATATTATATTTACAAGCAAGACATGATGATTACAGAAAGCTTTGTGTGGTCTCATGCGAAAATTTTAGTTTATGTTGACTATCTTTCATGATGATGATGGTGATAACAGATGTAAAACACTAGATGCTAAGAGTTTTATTATCTTGTTTGTTTTTTTCCAACAACTCTTGCAACTAGGTGATATTCTTAAATGAAATGTCTGGCTGATGACTGTCTAAGGCAGGAGTCAAACTTTGCATGCCACTTAGCTGAGAGGATAGATCTTGGAAATATAACTGCTAAGTAGTGCAGCAAATAGAGTGCTGGGCCTGGTATTAGGAAGACCTGAGTTCAGATTTGGCCCAGACACTTAGTACCTGTGTGATCCGGAGCAAGTCACTTAAGCAATTTTCCTCAATTCCATCATCTGCAAAATGGGGATGATAAAAATAGTACCTTACCTCTCAGGGTTGTTGTGACGATCAAATGAGATAATAATTGTAAGACATCTAGCTTGCTGCTTGGTACATAAGCACATATAAATATTAACTATTGTTACTACTTTATAATAAGGATATATATTTTTTATTTCTTGTCACAAAAAAATGTCTGGCCATTAAATAAGTATCAATGCTGTTTTCCCATAAATCTTCTTGAGGGTTTGACTTTGATTTTATTAACAAATTATAATCTTAAAAGTAAATTTGGGGGGGGGTGTTCTATAATTGTTTATAACACAGGTTTGTTTTTTCTTCTATAAATGTTAATTTAATTCACTTTTTCCCCCCACAGGGCTCTCAACAACATTAAAACCAAGATGTTTTATTGTTCTTAATCTATATTTGCAAAACTGTTGACACTTGATGGGGGAAAAAAAAAAAAAAGACTTTAAGAAGATCAAGGCCTCACCATTTTTCATGAATTTGTGTGACCATAAAAATACTGATAGCATTGAGTCCTGAAACAAGAGTGAGGATTTGCTTTCAACAATAGAGCATTAAGTAAGCTAAAACTATCAACATTGTAAACCAAATTGCCTTATTTTCTTCCAGACTTCATATATGTCTATCAGGTAATATAGGCTTGAAAATTGATATCCTGTGGTGCTAAAAGTACAGTAGAAAGAGAAGTGTATAAATGTTTTATTTTAAAATGTACAAAAGGGGGAATTTTAAAATATGTAACTGCTGTTTATACATTGGACCCTTATTGCTTATTAATATGTATTGCACAAAACTATGTAATTAAACTGAAGCCGGGAGTTGTAATTTCCTTGAACAGCAAACATATGGCCCTAACACCAGTGCCAAACACAGAAGCTCCCAGTCTGGCCAGTGCCAAGAGGCGACCAGGACATGTGGCAGGTGATGGTCTAACAGAATATAGAAACCACCTGGTGCAGTGCATGCTATAAGCATGTTGTCTGTCTTGTGTGACATTTTGTACTAGATGGCAGGACTGTCAGCCCTCATTTCCAGTGGAAAAACTAGCCCAGGCCAAGGTAAAGTTAGTTAATAGCACTGGTATATACACCACAAGGTGCTATTAACATATTGTCACCGTAATATTTTTAAACTCTGTTCTATCTCCTCAACCATATATCTTAAGTATCTTATTTTTGTCAACAGATATCTCGATGGTGGGGGCAGATTTTGCACTTATGGGCAGTGCAACACTTGCACTTTACTTTTTCCTCCAACTGTTTAAAATTAGAGCAAATCCATTGGCGATACAGCTGCTTTTGCTCTGAGCTACAATCATGGCTTTTCATGTTACTTAACAAGAGGTGTTTCTGGTTAGGAATCACAGCTGTAAAATTGATTTGAGTTCATTACACGTCTTCATGATGTTGCCCCTAAATTTTGCACACTATATTCTTGTATATTATTTCAAATAAAACTTTAAAAAACAATTTGTGTATTTCTCTAACAGGATATCTGGGTCTTAAATGTATCAATTAAGTCATAGTCCTTACTATTTGAAGTTCTCTCTCTAGGTATCAAAAAAAAAAGTGATGTTTTATTTGAATGTTGTAACTGTTTTGACTTTTAATGCTTTTTAAAGCCACAGAATAAATATGTTAGGGCATTTTTAAAAGAAAAGCTAAAAGAAGAAGTAATTGTTTCTATTTCAGTCCCAGGATGTGGAATTGATATCAAATTTTAAAGGCCAACAAAAAGAACCAGACATAACATTCAAATAAAAATTTATTCCTTTTTCTAGAAGATGTTAGTGGGAGAATATAAGACTTTCTATAGATATCTGTTATATTATTCAGCCTGAGCAAAGCCACTTTAAAATGTGTGTACCCCTGTGTTAAATCTACTTATAAACTATAAAGGGAATAATTTTCACCAGTTGGATAGGTTGCTTTTCTAATTGGCATAATCAGGTGCATAAATATATTTAGATTATAATATCATTTTTATATTCTTGAAACATAAAATCTAGAAGAGCTAAGAAAACAACTTTTGAGATTTGCATCTTTATAACAGTGACAGCAAAGAAGCAAAATGATCAGCATATGCTCTTTAGCTTAAAAGTAACCACTGAATAAAAATAAAGCATAGGAAGAACAATTAAAGAAATGTTTTCAGTAATTACTAAAGTGAGGACATAGCTTTCTGAAGCAGTTGAACCATTATTGGATAAACTGGTGCAAATTCTTTTCCTTCTCTGCTTTTCACTGATTGAACATAGGCTTCCAGGGCTCCTCTGAAATACAATTAAAAATATAAATATTAATATTGTCAAAAAAAAAAAAAAGATGGACCAAACTGAAAAAACTGTGCTAGAAAACTTAAATCTTTAGAGATTCTGGTTCACAACACTTTAAAAACACAGGTTTAATTTAATTATACTTTACTAGTCTCAATTTTAGTAACAAATTTCAAAAATCAAACACTTTACAATGGACAGTCAATTTAATTTATTCATAAAATCACTGAACTTGAAGGCTACAAAGTCTATTATAAATTGAGGCTTTTTAAAAAAATTTTTAGTCACACTTCACATATGTACTGAAATTCATGGTTAAATCATCTACATTTGGAAGAATAATATTAAGGATTCCTTAAAGAAAATGGCTCTTATTTTGGCAGTATTAATACATAGAAGCTACTCAGTGGGCTCTAAAGCTCACCAGAGGTGAATCAGCACCATGGAGAGCCACCTTTTGGATAAGATTAGGTCTGCAGGGCCCTTCTGCTAGGCCAGAGATCAGAGATGGTTGAAGATGATCATGAGAGAAGGCTGAATACTTCAGGTGAAAAGACACACTTAGGAGCACAGGATGACTTGTTATAAGATCAAAAATTAAGCTGTACCTAATAGGGCTATAAAGTTGAGTTTACTTCAGATGTTTGCTTTTTATAACTACAGAACCATCTTCATCCTTATAAGTGTCAGGCACAGTTCAACAGGTAGTTAACTGGATTTAAAAACCTAATTTCTGAAAAGTCTACTTAGAACAAGCATTACCTATACCAATTTCATTTTAGGATTAATCTTGATATTTTTATATTTTCACATGGTGGTAGATATTATATTTCTGTGAAGCCCAAGATTATATTAATACCTTTATTTGTTTAATCCATGTGATCAGTATCACTGCCTAGCAAATGTCTAGTCCTTAAACATAAATCTGTCTACAATTCCTGAAAGCACCCCCTCCTTTAAATATTACTTCTCAGTGACAATTCTAAAATGTAGACTAGAAACAAAGCAATTATAATGAAAATAGCTTTGCAAAAGTATAAATAAAAAGCATAGATAACTTGAAATGTAAAATTACATTTGTACTTTTGTTCTTTGAATAATGCTAAGTCATTGATTGTCACTATTCTTATTCTCTCACTCAAATTCCCAATTTTTCTTAAATAACTTTAAAAAAAATCCTTAAAAGAACAAGGGGTTGGTATTGATCTTAGCAAAAATGGGTACTGTGAAACTCACAGAGAGGGCAGTCTTTTTAGTAGTGAAAGGAATGGGGTCCTTTTTTAATAAATAAAATCAGCATATATGTTATAAAAATGTGGCAGAAAACTCAGAAATGAATTTGGTCACACACATAATTGTATTCTACCAAGAATACCATCAGAATGATAGAGGAAAGCAAATTTCAGCTACTTTCTTACATAAATGCTTGGGATTTTAATTAAGTTATTGCATTTCCTTGACATCAGCTTTCTTGGAAGGTCAGGTGTTATGTAAGATAAGACTACCTACCCAGTTTTCTTATTTGAGTTAACTTCACTGACTTAGTGATTCAGAATATATCTCACTTGAAAATAAAAAGTTAGCAAAGGAACGGATGGTAATTAGAGGGGAAATGTCCAATGTGAAACACTAAAAGCTAAAATTTCATTTTTTTCAGAGGAAAACAAATGTGTCAGATAATACAATTCAATTCAAAAATAATGATCCAATAAATATAAAAGATAATAAGTGCTGTGGAGAATCATGACATGATCCCAGTATTCAGGGAACATGCAAAACTTAGGTTTTTTAAAAATTTCTACCTAAAGAGGCCTTTACCCATCTTTAGCATTTATTTTTAGTGCTTTGAGGCTTAAGATGTACATAATAGACCTTTTCTTGGTCCTAACCCTATTTGACCAACATTTGACAATACTGACTACTTTGCCTCACCTTACAATTTTCTTTTCTATGATATTCTTAGTTCTCCTGTCTCTGTGGCTGCTCTTTCTGATGTTTCTTCGCTTGGGTCAATTAATAAATCAGTATTTGTAATTGACTATGTGCCAGGTTCTGAGGGTGCAAGGACAAAAAAAGTGAAACAACATTTTCCAGTTTATATCCTTTCAATCAAGCAGTGGAGGAAACATACCAGATTATGGATAGGGACTGGACCTGTGCTTTATTTATTTAGGAAATTCCTAGGTGAGGAAACTTGCATCACTACAGATTGGCCCCCATTTCTGTGACATAAAAACCATTGTGAGGTGTAATTTGTTCAGGTTCACAGAGCAAGTAAGTGCCAGAGGTAGGATATGAATTCATGCCTTGCTGGATCCAAGGCCAGCTATCTACAGGGATATGGAACGGACCTAAGATTTCACTGAACTAGGGCATGTGTTAAACATGCAGTCAACACTCCTTAGTGTGGCCAGAAGTAGATTAAAATATACTTGAGAAAACTAAGGAAATCAAAAAATACTACCATGTCATGTTAATATGAGGTTTTTTCTTAAAGCAACATATGTCCTGCAGAAATCCTTATGTATGGCTTAGTGGCCTCAAGTTCTATTTGAGTTTGACTTCAAAAATCTAGGAAACTCATGAGTGAGGAATCTTCTAAGAGCAATGCAGACAGAATGGGTCACAAAGCTAGTATGCTTTACACTTGTCCTTGAACCCTAGTCAACTTGGCTCTCTCCACTATGCCAAGGCTGCTTCACAAAACATACAAAGCACTGGTAGCATATGGAAGATGGTGCCCAAACTGTCCCAAGTTGGAGATGACCTTGACTGAGACGAAGGAGAAGTGCATTGTCGGCATGGAAGAGAGCCAGTACAAAGACGGAGATAAGAAGAGAGGAGTACTGTGTACCCAGAGCAGAGAGAAAGCCAGTTGGGTTGGCCAGTAGGTTGTAGGAAGAAGTTACACAGTAAATCTAGAAAAAATTGGCTTCTTGTGAAGCCAAACAGAAGAGTATACATTTGATGCTAGAGGTTAAGAGGGAACTGTAGTAATTTATTGATTTGGAGGAGACACAATTAGAGCAGGACTAAGCAAATCCCTTTGGTTGCTGCATGGAGTTTGGATTGGAATAAGAGATTTAGGGACCAACTAGAAGGCCATTACAGAAGAAGAGTAGCTAAGGTGTAGCTCTGAGTAGAGAAGGGCTAGGATGCAAAAGATAATGTGAGGGTAGAAATAGGAATATTTGGCAAGTGACTGTCCCTGGCTATGTGAAAAGCCAGTGATAATGCTGGGGTTACAAATTCAGAAGACTTAGAATGGTGGCTGTAGACTAAACTAGCTAAGTAAGTTTGGAAAATAGGAGTTTTGAGAGAAAGATGAAATTTCCCACTGGCATCTTAAACATCGCAAATAATTTCCCTGTTACACTCAAGCCTACACCTATCCTCTAGACCTCACTATTTTTATCAGTAATTCCAGACTCAAATGTTTTGTCACCTGTTGTTTCTATCTCTTCCTTTTCCCCGTCATCCAGTCCTTCATAACTGTTTTGTGCATTTGTACTGTACAATCTTTTCCTGTTTATACTGCTATCCTTTCAATACAGTTTCACATTAATGCTCACCTATGATAAATGGAGTCAGGAAACTGAACCCATCTCCCATTATTCCTGTGAATGTATCCTATGGTTTAGCTCTAGTTCTCAGTCTTCTTGGGCATGTGATCCCCTTTTAATTGTAAACAAAATTTTGTGGACCCTCATTATTGAGAAGGTGCATGATTAAAGTTACCTGTAATTCCATAATCCTCTTAAATGTTATTAATCATAACAAAATATGTGCTTGAATATATACTCAGGATGTATTATTTAATCAGCCTATCAAAGATCTGCTCATTCTTCTTGCTCTTTGATGCATATTTGTCCAAATAAAGATCAAAATGATCACAATTGCTGTGCCAGAACACCACTCGCCCTTTTCCCCCCATCCTCTCCAGCTCAGGACTTGATGGCCCACAGACTAATCCTGCCAAATTGTACTATTTTCTTGTCTCTGAATATCCCTGCATGTTCCCACTTTTACACCTTTGATTAGGTTTTCTTTTTTTCTTTTTGCTGAGGCAATTGAGGTTAAGTGACTTGCCCAGGGTCACACAGCTAGGGAATGTTAAGTGTCTGAGACCAGATTTGAACTCAGGTCCTCCTGACTTCAGGGCTGGTGCTCTATCCACTGCGCCATCTAGCTGCCCCTGATTACGTTTTCTATACCTAGAAATTCTGACTTGGAATATCATGTATCCTTACCCTCTAAATCTATCAGCACCCTTGCTGTCCCTCTCTTAAGCATTTCCATGCTGCCTTGCATTAAGAGATTAATGCATTTATTTATTCTAATCCCCTCTCAGACTATGTTTCCCTGAAGCTGTAAGGACTGTGTGTCTTCCTCATCTTGTGTCCCCTTTAATAGGCATTTTATAAATATCTACTTGAATTAGGGAGCCAAGGAGAAAAATGATCCTTAAACTGTCACAGCAGCCAATAGGAAGGAACTCAGTAATTTTTCTTTTGGACCCAAACTCTTGTTTATATATATCGGGTATAAATAATCCCTAAGGAAAAGAGGAACCATATGGAAGAGCTGTTCCATTGTGCAGGAGGTGGAGGGTCAGGGATGGAAGCATAATACATTTCAGAATTTCTATCCCAACATCTAAATCCTTGGGAGAAATACTGTGTTCTTCACTTTTTTCAACATAGAAGGAACTTATTTGCATCACAAAGTTCTTAAAACAAATTAAAAGGCTCACTGTGACATTTGTGCAATCAGGGCTCCCCTGGTATCTATAAGCCTTCCTCCACAATCCAAATTTCATCAGCATGGATTCCACTTTTGGGGGCAGGCACAATTATCATCTAGTTGGAAAATCTGGTCTGATAAAACCTACCGTAATGTCTCATTTTTAAATAAGGCAAATGATTCAAGAAACCCTATGCTCTCCTGGCACTTTTCTGGTAAACAGCTTTCAGCTTTCACTTCATCCCCACTAGCAAGTCAAAAATGGCAATAAATGGCATATGTCAAATTCACTTCAATGATCCTTATGTATAAATTGGGAACAGTGACCTTTGCACTACTAACCACATGTTCTGGAAATCAATTTAACCCCTAATGTGCTATAGACATGGTAGTAATGTTCATGATACCTAGAGTTCAACAATATATTCCTCATCAGGAAGATTTTTCTTCAAGTTGGGTAGCCAACAATTTTTAATTAAGGCCTTATCTGGGAAAAGACACCAGATCAACAAAAGGTGAAGCAAGTATGATGACAACTGGCAAGAGGCTGGTGCTTGGGAAGATTTTAATGTGGAGGAATATCTTCTAACCTCTGCTCCTTTAGAGTCAAATAAATACGCTCTGGATTCTATGATCCAGAAGTAGGTAAGGTCCTTTGGGACTGCTTTACATTTTGCCTTTATATTCCAAAGTGCCTATATAGTACCTTGCCTGTAGTAGGTACTTAATAAATGCTTATTTGGATGTGGGGAGGAGGGGAAGCTTGATGAATGAACTCCATTCAAGCTTTAGAAAAACATCCAATTTCAAAAGCAGAGTGGAATTCATAAGAATTCCCTGGTAGCAATTCAGTAAAAAGAGTTACATTGTTCTCACTTTGCCCTGCTCTTGATAGTTTAAAGAGCATGAGTATTAAAGCATGGGTTTCCTAAAAGTTGAAAAAAAATTTAGTGATGTATATAGAACACTCCTCAGTCTCAGCTGATCTGCAAGGAAAGGCAAATATATCCCTTACAAAGATGAAAAATCAAAACTAACTGTGCTACAGGAAACAAGAACAAACTGTGGTTTAGGATGAAATGCCATGAACTTTGTAGACTACATCAAATGCATCTTAGTCTTCAGGAGTTTCATGAGAAGGGCGCAAAATTCACCATAGAGCCATGATGATGTTAACAATTTGCTGCCAAGAAATCTGTAGGGCTTTTATATGAGAGGCATGCCATTATTTTAAAATATGAGTTTCAGGCATTAAATATAGACTCAGTAACTATGCTGCAGTTGAAATCATTGCTCTAATATATTCTTGGAAGAACGCAGATATGACAACTGATCTATAATCTAGCATAACTCAACAGTTATCAATCTAGTTTTTGAATGTTCTGGCTAACTGAGAAAGAAAAAAAAAAGGAAATTCTATAACAAGGTGAATTTTTCCCCATTATGTAGCAACCAATATAATCAAATAATTTGATTGATTGATTGATTGACAGTAACTATCTGAGGCAGAATGAACATAAGTCAATTGCAAAAAATCTAAATAGGCCGGTCCATATTCCTTCTCCAGGGTTTTCCCAGAGTTTATTCCAACAGACCAAACTCACTGGCTCTGGTGTCACCTTGTATCCTTTCTCCTCAACCTGAATCTGATGAACAGGAAAAGGACTATGCATAGCTGAGTGGAGAAAAAAAATTAGCCAATCTGCCCTTGAAGGCCTGAGGTAACTAGCACTCCTCCACACTTAGCATTTCTTTACACCTACCACATTGCAGCACCAAAGGTGACAGGTTATCTGGAATTTCACAGGTTGTAAATGTGTTAGACAGAATGTCAAGTTGAATTTTCCTAACTGAATTTTTCCTATAGTTTTCTTAGGACTATACAGAAATTATTTTTCAACTGTACTATAAGTAACATACAGAATATAATGTTCAACATTTTAGCAGGCAACAAGAATGTGACCTAGTTAATGAAAAGAGCTAACTTGGGACTCAAGAGTTCTAAGGTCACTTTTTGGAAAGAAATCTGTGAAGTGGAAAGAATCAGTGGCATGGCCAAATTTATAGCAGGAAAGCAGCATTAGCGATTGTGTTCTGTCTGCATTTGGGATGTATTTTAATTTTATTTATTTTCTGGCTGAGGCATTTGAGGTTAAGTGACTTGCCCAGGGTCACACAGCTAGAAAGTGTTAAGTGTCTGAGGTCACATTTGAACTCAGGTCCTCCTGACTTTAGGGCTAGTGCAATATGCACTGCGCCACCTAGCTGCCCCATTTGGGATGTATTTTGACTAATTTGGCAGCACTGTCTAAAGAGGACACATGATCACTAATCATGAGTATCCCACAAGGTTCTCTGTCCTTGGGGCTTCTACTTCTTTATTATTTCATTTAGTGATCTCATCAGTTTCCTTGTATTCAGTTATCATCTCTAACCAGAAGATTCTCAAATCCATTAATCCAACCTTAACCTCTGTTCACTTCTAGTCTTGCCATCTTCCAAATGACTACTGTCTTATGAAACTGGATGGCCCACACACATCTTAGACTCAACACGTCCAAACTAAACTTAGTCTTTCCCATTACAGGGTACTACATTCGCAATCTTAATGTTACCCTTGACTCCTTACTCTCTCAGGACATTGTATCTGATCTGTTCCATAACTTTATCTTTGTGATATCGACTGCACATACACCCTTGTCACCTCTGATACTTTCATTACCTTGGTGCAGATTCTAAGCACTTCATGGCTAGACTTGTCACAACTTGCTGGTCAGTCTCCATGCTATGTGTCTTTTTCCATTCCAGTCCATCCTCCTCTCAGCTGTCTAAGAGATCTTCCTAAAGCACCATGTAATCCTCCCCACTCTCCTTGCTCATTTCATAGTTGTTCAACTGTCTCTCACCTCTAGGATCAAATATGCAAAATCATGGCGCAGTGAATAAAGGACCAGTCCTGGAGTCAGGAGGATTTGAGTTCAAATCTGACCTCTGATACTTAACACTTATTGTGTGGCCTTGAGCAAGTCGCTTAACCCCAATTGCTTTGCCAAAAAACCAAAACAAAACAACATACACACACACACACACATACACAAAATCATATTTGGCACTCAAAGCTTCATCACCTCTCTCCATTCACCTTTTCACACTTTTTTTTCTGTTGAATTTGTGTCATATAATATATTGCAATGGAATATACATAGATAAATTTCAAAGATTTGAAGAATATATTTTGGAATAAAAATATAAAAATAGATTGCTACTATAATATGAATCCTTTTCACACTTTTTAATCCTTACATGCTCTCTGCCCTCTCCTCTATGCTTCCTATTTATTCTAGATATAACTTATTTGGGCATAGTTATTTGCAAATTAATTCCTCAAGAGCAGGGATTGTTTCTTAACCATTCTTTGCATCCCCAGTTCTTAGCACAGTATCTGACATGTTATAGGAGTTTTAATAAATGTTTACTGATAGATTGATAGACTGACTAAACTGACTGACTGAAACATCACATTTGGATGCCCTTATGGCATGTTAAAGGAGTTTTAATAAATATTTACTGATAGATTGATTGACTGACTGAAACAATCACATTTGGATGCTCTTATTTAAAAAAAAAATAAGTCCTAAGTACCAAAATGATAGTAAAGATGAAGAAAAGATAAGACAGAATGCTAAATCTAAGGCTCAGTGATATTGGGGAGTTTTCAGAAGCTGGGAGAATGAACTGGCCCCCAATATTGGCCTAAGGCCCCCATAGAGCACTAAGAAAAAGGATGGGGAGATGTAAGTCTGAGTCACAGCAAGAGATGATGAAAATGGCAAAAATAATGCTCAAAAACAACATAAATAATATGGGCAAGGATAAGAATAATGCAAAGAAAACCACAGTGCTGATTACTTACCTTGATCTTCCTTAATGTTTTATCTAAAGTTCACTTTTCTGAGCTAAAGAACAAAAATAGGGTTAGAACCTGACTTACTTGATAAGGAGGAGCCTGTCTTTTTCTGATGGATGATCATCTAGCCACTGGGAGTATCGGGCATGGGACCACTCTGCTCTCTGAAGCATTGAAATATAAATGGACATCAATCAGGGAAAAAGAAATGTGAATACAACAGTAAATGTCAAATGATATAAACTTTACTTGGAATTACTAAAGTGAAACTTTATTTCCAAGCATTTTCCTAAGAACAGAAGTCGTGAAAAATGTCAAGAAGGCTTAGGTAAGTCACAGTTAATATGATTTAAGTATCCTTAGGTTACCCCTTTGATTACTAAAATGTTTCCTGGAATTCTAGTCCAATCTAATCTAGTAAATCTTTATTAATGACTCTACTCTGGGAGGCAACCTGGTCCAATGGATAAAGCTGGCACTGAGTCAGAAGGACATGGGTCCAAGCAAAATTATTTAAAACATATTAGCTGAATGACGCAAGGCAAGTCATTAATAACTTCTTGGCATAGCTGGCAATTCTCTTAGCTCAGAAGTTGCAGAACGGTTACCAATCTAAAATGGTACAGAGATATTCCTCTTTGGGAGTTATTAAAACTAATGAAATTGCAGATCCAGGCCAAAATGGTAGGTGTTGAAGATAGATATGATTAAAAAACAAACATTCTTGCCCTCAAGGAGCTTATATCCTACCATGAAGATACAACATGCAAGATGCAAAGAATATATATTGTGATTTGAATAGAAAGGAGACAGCAATAAACAGGGGGATCTGGAAAGGTACTCCATAGAATGTAGCATTGAGATTAGCCTTGAAGGATGTTTGGGATTCTAGCAGGGAAAGATGAGTAGGGAGTACATTTCAGGCTTTGCAAGGGCATGGAGGCAGAATATGAAGTGTAAAGATCAAAGAGCAATTAGGACAATTTGATTGAAATTCAGAGTGTGTTAAGGGCCCTACTATATAAGAACTCTAGTAATTATCAGTTAATGAGCGTATCAGCAAAGTTAATTTAAAAGGTTTTACTAATATTGTATTATCACTATCATTTAAAAGGCCTATCTTGACATTTTTTTTTAAAAGAGAGACTTTGAATTAAGTGGTAGCTTTCTTCTATAATCTCTGTTTCTCAAAGGCTAGAAAATAAGAGAAACTGGCTCGTGATATGGATAAGATCAACTAGCAGTTATATTTTCTTATCCTGGACCTTATGCCTTCAAGAGTCAAACTTAATTGGGACTCACAAAAGTAAGATAGCTTTAATTTATTACCTGGAAAGGAGATTTCAACTCAGATGGAGCTCTTGTAAATAAAAAATGAATAATAATGCTGAATGGGATAATGTCCCCCAATGCTGGACTATTGGCTACATGTTCACTTGTCTGAAAGAGCAGTGGTCTGAAAGAAAGAAAATCAAACATTATTTTGCCCTGTAAAAAGATGTTATTTAAAAAGTATAAAGCATTCTTTTTTTAACAATAACATTTCTGATGGGCTTTTATAATAATAAAAAGAACATACCAAATTAGTGAAAGAACAGAAGCTTTGCATTTCAGCAGGTAACATGACATAATTGTTCCCTCAACCCTTTCTTAGATACTCTCCCTGCTTGCCTCATGGTTTCAATTTAGCTCCATGAAATGTTATGATCTAGCATTACTAGAATTTACTGCACCGTACTCATATGCCCTATAGCTGAGTCACTGTTAAAAATGAGATCTTTTGATTCACTTCCTTGGCTTCCTGGATCTTTGAGTCATAGTGGCTATTGTTTTGGCAAGGCCAAGCTTGCTACATAGGCCACTGCTTTTTATTGTCAATACAGCCATGGAAAGCAATGCTGGATTTTGATTCCCTCTCTTGTGCGTCACCAATATAATTACGCATTAATGTCTAATTGCAAAAACTTTATTTCTGGTACTTGATTTAAGAGGCAGAAAGAACACAGCTTGATTTCCAATCTTTCTCCTTTCTTCTTCATCTCCACAGCACACATATTCCAGGTGAAATTTTGAAGTGTTAGCCATTAAAAAATTAATCTTCATTTGATTTGTAAACAAAAAGGAACTTATTAAGGACACTGCTAAGATGCCAAAAGCATTTAGTCCAAATATCAAAAAAAAATCACTCTTGGAAAATTTCATTCTGGAAAATGACAGTATCTTCAAGGTGACAAATAATGCAATCTGAATATGGTGTCAATGGTTCATATTAGGGGGAAAATGTACTTGCAATAGGGAATATTTAAGATTAAAATAATTTATGGATAAATTCTTTCAACTATTTTTTAGCTGGCCACAACATACAGTGAAGAGAGGAAAAAGCATGTTGTGAAATGAATTAGCATCATGCTCAAATGAGAGATCAAGAAGTGGGTTTTTTTCAACAACTTAGTTTTCTTAAAACTTTTTCCCCTTTCTTTGATACACACAAAGAAGGCAAAGATCCACATAATACCAAAGAAAAACAAACTGACACCTCTGAGACAATATACAAAAGGTTATTATGACTAATGGATAAGAGTGAATTGTCTCTCTATTATGCAGGATGCTTTCAATAATGGAAAGTGAATTAGAGAAGATATTAACTTCTAAGATATAATCCATTAAAAAAGAAAAAAAAAGCAGTAATGATAGTTTCTAGAAGCTGAGATTCAAAGCCTGGACTCTTCAGGTGAATAATACCTCTGAATTTTAGGTTCTGATTAAAGGTTGCTAGGGAATAGCTTTTCCTGCATACCAAAGAGGGACAGAAGTGTCAGCTGATCACTATATGGGTTAGAGTTTTCCTATGTTCTATTTTTCTTTGCTGCTCTGGTCTGGCTAAGCATCTTTGTGCTGATCCAGGATGCAAATGATTCCTTTTGAAAAGCAGAAGAGAAGAACTTGGCTGTTGTCCTTAGCTAGTCATTTCTACCTGATGATTCTGTACCATCTTGTTCTATTTCGACTTCTATTTGAAGTCTGTTCCAAGGGTATGAACAGTTGGAAAACTGATAGATGACTTAAGTGGAGTCAACACAGGGTTCTTGGCTATTAGGTTAACAATGAAGGCTAGTAAGATAAAAGTAAAGAGAAAATATATTTGGGTTTCTCTTAAAGACAAAAACCATAAGAATGGAAATAAGTTTTCTTCTGCTTTTCAATAACATAAGCCAAGAATATTAGAATTCTGAACAGTCTAGACAACTATCAGTTTTAATGCCGGTCCCCCTAACTCCTTCATCCGACCTTCCACTACTGTGTTAACTACTGAACTCAACATTTATGTCTTGTTTCTATTGGCACTAGCCTTTCTCCTCCCATTCTGCTGGAGTCCATTCATAATGGCATAGTACTGCCTTCTCCACAAAGTCTTTATTGCTCTGTCATCAGATCATCATAGGAACTGGGAAAGCTGAAGAGTCTTTCTAAGCTTTAAATAGATCGGTGTTTGCAAAATTCAGAATTAGGATTAGGTTCCTGTCTGACTGATCAGAACAAGCTGTATGGCTCCTACAACAGTACCAATGAACTGGCAGAGGTGAGTTGCTTCTCTTCTCTAACAAAGGAAAGTAAGTCCTCCTTTGCTTCTGCATACCAAAGGCCAGACAATGAAGATGGAATCCTGAGAAGGAAAATGTCATGGTCACAATTCTTTACTGACTGCTGGAGATGGATCAGAAGAGGCTGTGCTGTGGTCCTTGTCCCTCAGGAGGGAAGGGCAAAGATGGCAGGGCAGGAAGGACCCTTTTTTTGAGAGATTAGTCCAAGGAGCTCTTTATATATGGAAGAAAGGCATAGGTCACACCAGACAATGAATTATCAGATCTTGGGAGGTAGAAGGGACTTCAGAGATGGTCTTGCCCAACTGTTATCTTATCCAAAATCCCTTTTACAATATCAATCCTGATCAATCAACAGATTAGTTTATAAACATTTATTAAGGGCTTTTTATGAAACCACCACTGTGCTAAGTTTTTTTCCTCTCAAGGATTTCATTCTAATGGAGAGAAGAATAGATTAGATAGATATGTGCGTATATATATGTAGATAACACACACATGTATGTATATGTAGATACATACATGTATATATATATACATATATATATATATATATATATATACACACACATAAAACACCTCTAAGATTTCATTCTAAAGGAGACAAGGATATATATATATATATATACATATATAGCTATAGATATAGATATAGGTATATACATTCATCTTTATATACATAGAGACTCATACATACATATATACATATACACACATATACATATACATACTGCACCATACCTATGGCAACCATGCTGACACAGCTGACTCACTTTTAATAATGAGATCCATTTATTTACTTACTTGGCTTACTGGATAGCTGAGTCACAGTGACTATTCTTTTGGCAAGGCTAAACCCACTAAACAGGCCACTGCCTGTAAGGTCAACAGAACTACATAAAGTTATCCTATATTTTGATATAGTCTCATTCTCTCATTGTGTGTGTGTGTGTGTGTGTGTGTGTACACATATATACCTACATATATAATACATATAAATATATACATACATACATAACACATACATGGGCTGATATAATTTTATTAGTAGAAATGACATGAAAGAAAAGGCATTAACATCTGCTTTGCCACCGAACCTTAAGAATCATGGGAATTTTCTGTTTGACTTGCTGTTGAAACCCCCCATATATATTGTCTCCCCAATAGAATGTGAGTTTCTTAAGAGCAGGGGCTCTACTTTTTTTCTATTTGTAACCCCAAAACTTAGCACAAAACTTTGTACATACTAGGTGCTTAATAAGCTTCAATCATTCAAGAAGGAAAAATTGGTTAGTACTTAAAATATATGAAGGGGGTAATGTAAAATGAGGCTGAAAAGATAGGTTGGGACAAGATTATGAAGATTTTTAAAAGTTTTGTGGTACACAGGATGGAGCAGGGCAAACCTTGAGGTAGGGAGACAAGTTAGAAGGCTGTTGAAATAATCTAAGGGAGAGTAATCTAAGTGATCAGATCCTAAACCAAGCATCCATGTGAGAAGAGACTCAAAAAATGACCACTTGAAGGCTTGAAGGCTTCTAGTGAAAGCAAACCACTATCTCCTCAACAGCATGCTAATTTGGGCAGTCCAAATCTTTCACAACTGAATTGACTGAACTTTAAAAACCAGCACAAGCATGAAATAGTGGAAAGAACATTGGCTGTGGAGTCAGAGGATATGGATTTGAATCCTGGCTCTCCTAGTTACTAGCTGTGTACCCTGGAGTGATTGTGCGTTCTTATCTATGTAAGGAGGAGGCTGGACTAGATGAATCTCAAAGTCTATTTCAACTTTCTCGATCCTATAAACTTCTGCCATTGCTTCCTGTTCTGCCCAAAGAGAATGTAAGATAGGGGTAGGCAGCCCCACCTTTGGCTGTGGAAAGAGCCCTGAGAACCGAAAACACGAGAACACGTACTATTGAGATCTGTATCTGAGTGACCTCATCTTTTTATGAAAAGCAGTCGAAAGAGCATGAAGAAGGGTTAATTATAGTGCTAAAACAGCTGGAGCTGTCAAATGACAAGTGCCGATTCTACATAATGCATGGTTCACATAGATTCTCAGCAAGGACTGAGAACTGACCCTGAGAAGAAGGAGATGCTTATCATCTAGTCATGTCCAAGAACTTTCCAGAAAGTTAAGTCAAGAGGAACCAAAAGTAGAAAGGGAGAACCTGAATCATTAAAAGACTGCTAAAGTTGAGAAATGTGGGCAGGTGTTAAAGGACCTGGTCAACAGCTTCACCCCTAAGATATTGGTTCTCGCAGAGCCAAGCCAGCTCTTTGGTCACATACTGCTGCTAGCCTCGTAAGCTTTGAGTGGCTTCATACCAGAAGTATTTTATATCAAGATGCTCATGATAAGCCTTGTGCCCTTGCCAATAGATGTCTCTCTTGACAGTGACACTCATTATACTATCCACAGATTAGAGTTTTTGGCTGTGAAATGAAGCCTCATTGAAAAGTTTTAAATCTAGGTCTACGGTACTTAATTCCAAGGATGAACAGATTGCAACTAACTGACCTATTCTCCTGGTAAGGGAAATAACCAATTATGAATTCAGGGTTGCTAAGAAAAACTAATTGCCCCATTTTGTGAACCCTCTATGTCTGAGGGAATGGTGAGACTATAGAAGGGGGAGTGGAAATGGTGATCTGTAACATACAGTGAACCAGACCACTGACACATGTGGTCGTGTCAGGCATTTCTACATAAGAGTCAGATAGTGTAAAGGGCAAAATTCAGAGTCTGTATCTTTCCTGGAATAAGTTTACTTTTTGCTTGATAGACCCTTAAACTCAGTTTCTTCAACTGACCCTTGTATGACATGTTAGATTATGCTAAAAATGAGATACTAATAGTTTTTTTTTAAAAATATCTGAGAGAAGATGAGATTCCAGCCTTATTCTTGGTTTGTATTGCTGCTTTAAAAGAAGTATTTTTTTACTCTGTGTAGTGGAAATTTATGTAAGAAGTCTACCACGATAACATTTCACCAATATTACAGTAAAGTTTTTATATTATTAATAAAATTTCTGATATTATAGATTCATTCCCATAAAAGTTAAGGGTACATAATCTCCTAGATAATAATAAAAAATATGTTAAACAATGCTTATCAATCAAAAATGGGAAAACTACACTATTGAAAATTATTTGCAAATGATTTTATATAAAGCTTCTAACGAATCATAACCAAAAAAATTTGAAAGAGGGAATTCATTTACTAATTGGAATGTGTATACCCAACCAGCAAGCAAGAATTAACAAAGAACAAGTCTTAGATACTAGAACTCACCGGAATGATCTGAGTAAACGGTAGGACTTTCCTAAGTCCGATACTCTTCTGCAGAGTGGAGCCACGGCCAGTTCCATCTGTAAAAACAAAAGACACAGCTCAGCCTTTTATGGAAGACTGCTCACATGGAGCCAAGTACAAAGTAGGAACGGGGTTTGCTCTAATTTATTGGTTGTGCCTGACCTTCAACTGATTCCATCTGACCTCTGTAGTGGAAGTAGTGCCAGGGCCTGTGTTCAAACCCCAGCTCTGCCATCTATCAACTGCATGACTCTGGACAAGTCATTCATTCTCTCCATCTTGCACTTACCTTTTATGCCAAATGAAGGGCTTGAGACAGATAACTTCTAAAGATCTTTCCAGTTCTAATGGTGACTAATGCAATTTGTGCCCCTAGTGGTAAAATTGCAGTAGGGAATTCAAAGGATGCTATGGACAATATCTTATAAGGCCACAACACAATGATCTTAATCCACAAAGTAGTTCCTTTGAAAAAATCCAAACTATTAATAACCATATAAAATAAAGCTCTAAAACACTGATTAGGAAAATTAGAAAAATCACATTCATCTGATTGGCAAAGTTGACAAAAAAAA
>JAJPUD010019037.1:0-22979 GCA_023553655.1 Myrmecobius fasciatus
AAAAAAAGGGGTGTTAGGGATATTCAGGAATTCAATATTTTGAGACTAAAAGATATCTACATTCTCCCCTTGTTTTTCACTTCAATGCAAAGTTTTATTGTAAGGAATGAGGAAGATGAGGAAAGGGAAAGAAGAAAAGGGAACTCAATGTACAACTTAGACATATACACTAGCATAGAGTATCACTCATGTAAAGGCAACACTGCATTGATAAACACTCTATATTTCCTTCCCAACCTAATTTTCTATGCATCTCAGAATAGACCCCAAAGCAGACTATAATACATTAGCATCAGTTACAGAGACCTCCAGTAGAGATCCTCAGAGAGTTTTCATTGGCTGATCCTTTGTCATCTAGTGTTTTTTTTATGAATACTTAAACAAAAGCATAGATGGAATCGCCATTCCCATGCCATCACCCGAATACTGCTTTGTCATTGTGAAGTTCCAGAAAAATTATCTATCTCTGCTTCAATGACTTCACTAAAGCCTATGATTGTGTGGATCACAGTAAAATGTGGCAAGTCTTGAAAGAGCACCTGTCCATCTTACTTGCCTTCTAATGAACCTGTAATCAGATCAAGAAGTAACAGTTAAAACCAAACATGGAACAACTTATTGGTTTAAGATGGAAAGAGAATACAACAATGCCGCATGTTGTCATCCTTTTAATTTAGCTTATATGCAGAGTATATCATGTGAAATGCCAGGCTAAATGAATCAAAAGCTGGAATTAAGGGTGTCCAGGAAATATCAATAGTCTCAGATATGCAGATGATATAACTTCAATGACAGAAAATGAAGATGAATTTAAAAAACCTCTTCATAAGCATGAAAGAAGACAGAGTAAAAGTTAGCTTGAAGGTTCACACCAAAAACAAAACAAACAAACAAACAAAAACCACTAAGATCTTGGCAACTGATCCCCACACTTCCTGGCAAATAGAGGAAGAAGAAATGGAAATGGTGTAAGATTTTATATTCTTGGGCTCAAAGATCACTACCAGATGGTGACTGCTGCCATGAAATTAAAAGACATTTCTTCCTTGGAAAGAAAGCTACAGCAAATCTTCATACATATTAATAAGCAGAGATTCCATTTGCCAAGAAAGTTCTATATAGTCAGAACTATGGTTTTTCCAGCAATTATAAGAATTAAACTAGAAAGAAAGCTGAGTGCCACAGAATTGATGTTTTGGAATTGTCTTGCTGGAGAAGACTTTTGAGAGTCCCTTGACCATCAAAGAGAGCAAATCAGTCAATACTTAAAGAAATTAATTCAGGCTATTCACTGAAAAGTCAAATACTGAAAATGAACTTAAAATACCTTAGCTGCATAATGAAAATGCAGAACTCATTGGAAAAGACCCTGATTTGAGAAAGATTAAAGACAAAAGGAAAAAGAGATGGCAGAGGATGATAGATAGTGTCATGGAAACAACAGACATGAATTTCAACTTTGAAACATAGTGGAGGGTAGAAGAGCCTGGTATGCTATATAAATAGGATCATGAGCTGAATATGACTGAATAACAGAACAACAAATAAGTTGAATGTTTGTCAAATCTGTAGGTGTCTTAAGGTGGTAGAAATAATTGACATGTTTAATGACATTACCAGCGCTCACAATGATTTCCATAGACTAGACTAGGGTGTTGTTTTTTTCAGTTGTTTCAGTCAAGTCCAACTCTTTGTAACCCTATTTGGGGATGTTTTGGCAAAGATACCGAAGTAGTTTGCCATTCCCTTTTGCAGCTCATTTTACAGATAAGGAAATTGAGGCTAATAGGACTGAGTCATCAAAGTCACACTACTAGTAAGTATCTGAAACCACATCTGACAAAAGGATGCCTGACCCTAGTCTTGGCACTTTACCCCTGGACCACCTAGCTGCCCTAAATAGTCAATAGAATATTATTTTTTACAAAATTCATTAGTATAGGTAATTCCAGTGAGGAAATTTCCTCTACCATGCACATCAATAATTTATCTGAATAACTTTTTTAATGGCTATGTAATTAAGAAGTAATTAAGACTTACCTAAGATCATACAACTTTTATGTATCATAGATAAAACTTGAGCCCCTGGCTTTCTAACTGTGAGACTTTTTATTTGTTCTTCCATGATACCTCTTCTAACATATCTAAAAAGATTATATTTAATCAGAATAGATGCAAATTCCAGCATTTGAGATTAAAACATAAATAGCACAAATATAATATAGGAAAGTTTTAGTAAAAGAACTATTTTGATATTACACAAACTCAGAATAATTCACTAAGCACCTTAAAAACCGAATTTATTATCATGCTGCATTAAGAGGTACAAAGAAGGATGTAGAAGTTCCATGTACTAAAGCAAATACACAAAAGGGTAACACGGGTAATGGTATGATCAGGATCACACATATATAGAACTATAAATGTTTAACAAGAAGAAGGTAACAGAGGAATATAGAAAAATAGTTTTGAAGAGCTGTGGAAGAGATTCTACTCTTTTCCCGAGTGGAACTCAGAGCAATAGGTAGCAGCTGCAGACAGATGGATTTAGACTGCATATTTGGTGGGAGCAGAGAAGTGGGTAACTTCCTAACAATTAAAGCTATTTAAAAGTGGAATTGTAGCCTTGGGAGTTGGATACTATTATTATCCAATTTGACCCTCATAGCAAATGTGGAAAGCATGTTATTATTGTCAGCAACTTCATTTTTCAGATATGGAAACTGGAGTTCACTGAGGGTATAGTCATATCTATGTTCAATTTAATGCATTGGTTAGTTTTTTTTTTTTTTGCCTTTCTTTGTGTTCCCCATATTTAGCACAGTTGCTGACACATAGTAAGCCAGAATAATTTCTGAAAGTAACGTTTGGGGAAACTACTCATTGAGGCAGAAAGAATTTGCTCATTACTATAGACCAGTATTTCTTAAATGTTTTCCAATCAAGACTCCTTTTCACCTGAGAATTTTTTTTTATGTGGCCCTGGATATATAGCTATGTACAATGAGTATGCAAATCAAAATTTTACTGATAATAAATCATAATTTTACAACACCCACATTAAAATCCCCTATGACATAGTGACCCACAGTTTAAGAAATTTGATTATAGTATAGTTAAAGATATACTGAGGATGCCTTTGAATCTTCCTAATGCCAAATCAAGAGTGATATCCATTATAGCATATTATTTCTAATAACAAAAGAGAAATTAGTTTTATAAGAATACAATTTTAAATAGCTTTGTATTTTTCTAAATACATGCAAAAATAGTTTTCAATATTAATCTTTGCAAAACCTTGTGCTCCAAACATTTCTCCCTCCTCCCCATTCCCTACCATAGACAACAAACAATCCAGTATAGGTTGAACATGTATAAAAGAACACAGTTAAATAGACTTTAACACCATATGCCTTTATTTTCCTTCATTATGGCTTTTACAAAATTTTTTTGTTTTTAATTTTAAAAATGCATCTAATGAATATTAGCTCAAATTATATGTAAATAGAAAAATTTAGTTAGATGCATAGCTACAGCCAACAAATTCAATGTGCATTTATTATTGATGTTTAGTAGCATCCTGCACTTTACAAGGTAAAGATTAGGGTATATGTATGGCTATATCTTTGTAGTATTTAAATTAAATTGTCCTAAATCCTAACTGGGCCATCTGTCACCTTTTACAGACAACCAAAACTCATTGTTTATTCAAAAGCTAATGTCATGTTATATGCTATTTTCATTTATTGGATTGTAATATTGGCATTCATCTTCTGTCTCTCTTGGAATAATGATTAAAAGTCACTTTGCTTGCATTAAATGTTGAATATGACAGTGTAATTCAAGAAATGCAATAACAACTAATAAGACTCAGAAAGGCAACTTTTCATTGTTGCAAAGTTTCATTTTCCATTCCTAAAGTAACATTGAGATTCTCTTCCCTGGTGAGTTATGATTCAACTCACGGGTGACATGGGTTAATGTAGAGAAGGTCATTGAATGCCCATTATTGTTTTACAATGGGGTAACTCCTTTGAGGCTTGGCTGGCTTGCAAAATCAGTTCCAATTGTATGTGCTCATCTGGAAATATTCGCTGAGCTTTTATCAAAGCTAGACACCAACCAAATTTGCAAACATCCCCTAAAAGACACAGTGAAAAGAATAAAATATGTATTTTTTTTTCATCTCTATCCATGGTACCTATCCAGCCCTTGAAAGTAAAGTTTGGGGAAACTACTCATTGAGGCAGAAAGAATTTGCTCATTACTATAGACCAGGATTTCTTAAATGTTTTCCAATCAAGACTCCTTTTCACCTGAGAATTTTTTTATGTGGCCCTGGATTTATACCTATGTAAAATAAGTATGCAAATCAAAATTTTACTGATAATAAATCATAATTTTACAACCCCCACATTAAGATCCCCTATGACATAGTGACCCACAGTTTAAGAAATTTGGTTATAGTATAGTTAAAGAATTTGCTTTCCTTATACAAGCATACTAGTATAATAATTTAGTTATGTGGTAAATTATTAAAAACTGATATTTCTAAATCAGGTGAAAATGTGAATTTAATATACTACCAGATTTAAACTATATGTATGTACATACATAATAATGATTTCTAAATGAACCCCAAAAAATCAGATATACATCTTTAACATATATTTGACTACTTGCCATCTAGGGGAGGATGTGGGGGAAGGGGGAAAATTGGAACACAAGATTTTGCAAGGGCTAATGTTAAAGAATTGTCCATGCATTTGTTTTGAAAAATAAAAAGCTTTAATAAAAAATCAGTTATATAAGGAGAACATTAAAAACACACATTATGACCATCATTATTGTGGTTTCATAATTTTAATATTTCATAATCTTGAGTCTCTCAATCTAAGGTTTACCCCAGGCTTTAGTATTCATGATGAATACTCTGAATCATGGCATTCCCCTGGTCAAGAAGGTTCAGTGATTCTCTATCATTTTTATATTAAATATAAACTCCTATATCTGGCTTTAAAAGCCCTTCAAGGCCTGAAATTTGTCTTCTCTTTCTAGGTTTACATCAAACATCAATTTCTAGCATGCATTCTATCAGGGCAAATGGACCTACTTGCTCTTTGTTCCTCATGCAAACTAGGTGGCAAGAGGGGATAGGATACTAGCATTAGAGTCACACAGAGGCAAGTTTAATCCTGCCACAGATACTTACAGTATGACGTTTGCACAGGTCACTTCTTTCAATATTAGGGTATTTTTTTTCATTTTTAAAATAGGAATAATAATAGGACTGAATCTTCTCAACAAGTTGTTGTGAAGACCAGAGATAAAATGTAAGCCATTTTGCAAACTGTAATATACTATAAAAATGATAGATACATTTGTCTTATCCTTATTCTTCTCATGTCTATTTTTTGCAAAGGCAGTCTTCCATGCCTGGGATGCACTCCTTCCTTATTGCTATCTTTTAATGTCACTATCTCCCTTCACAATTCAGTTCAAGTGCCACCTCCTAAATAGGATTTTTATTTCACAGTTAGAACGCATAGGAATAATTTCCTTTTTGTCTTTTTATTTCCAGGACCCAGTACAGTACCAGATACATAGGGGGAGCTTAATACATATTTGCTGAATGACTAATAAAACCACAGGGTTTTTTATTAGCTACTCACCAATGCTGTTTACATTAGTAGTGCTTTTCATGTACAATCCCATAACAATAAGTAGTGTAGTAAATTCCCTTTGAATTCTTCAAGTTTGTTGTGGTAGACCTTAAGGTCTCTGAATTATGCCCCAAATCATTTAATAGAAAGCATTAGAAAATAGAAGGTACTCTAGAAGTAAACATAAATAACTTAACTCCAAATCCTGTCTCTGCAACTTGCTGCTTCTATGACCCTGGTATATCAATTCTATCCTCACTTTTCCCCTGTATTTATTGAGAGAGTTAGATTAGATAATCCCTAAGAGTCCTTTTTCCATCTCTAATCATACAATTTAAATAAATTGATATTTATTAATATATTAATATTGCCTAACTATGTTATTGGCTAATGTGCATGGCATAGGGTAGCTGGGTAAAACAATTGATAGAGCTCCAGACCTGAAGTCATGAAGACCTGAATTCAACTCTATCTTTAGGCATTTAATAGTGGGGAAAGTCACTAAAACTTGTCTGTCTCTGTTTCCTTATCTTTAATGTTAGTTGAAGAAGAAAATGGCACACCACTCCAGTATCACTGCCAATAAAAACCCAAAATAGGGACATGAAGAGTTGGATGTAACTGAAAAAAAGACTGAACAACAATAAACCCTGAAGACCTCTATATTTTTAGTATTTTTATGGAAATTGCTGTATAATATATTAAGCATTTCCCTTCCTTCTTAAAAATATTAGTATTTAAATACTAAAATTTATTTTTGTTATAATTTAGTTATTTTTATGTACATAATCTGCATTCCACTCTAACATAGTGCTTTCAAATACCACAGAGAATTGTAGGGTTTTTTCATTCCTATATTAAATAGCCTTGGAGAGCTATTGAAGTAGAAAAAAACCTTTATTACCTCCATTTTCTCCCTGTGCCCTAATCTGCTTACAATCTAGTCATTATGAGGGGAGTCAATAGATTTCCCCAACTTGCTAGCCTCTTTGAATACTCTATAATATTTAATGTTATTCCCTAACTCCAACATTTTTCTTAACCATTTCTACTTATTTTATTTATATTATAATGTATTTTAATGGTCACTTTTCTTTTGTAATGTCGCCTTTACTGATGCCTTTTTTCTCCTTTTCCCATATGAAACATTCAATTTCTCAACTTACTTTTATAAGTCTTTTATAAAGTCTTCTTGACATTTCACTACCTCCCACAACTTCTATGATGATCTTTTTTATGACTTTTATCACAAATGTTTATTTCCACCTCTGACCTGGGGTCTCAGACAGAGCCTCTTTTCCAAAATTGTCAAACTCAGTACTCCCTCAGTTTTATCATCCATACAATGATGACATTGACACTTGAGGGCTTCTGAACTACCTATCAGCTCTAAATCCGTAATGCTATCATCTACGATTCTCTCTTCTTTGATGTTTTCCTCTCCTAAATACAATCTCTTGCCAAATCCTATAAACCAATCCCTGAAACAGCTCCTTTTCCCCTTTAAATCCTCAAATTATTTACCTAATTATATTTCATCTGAATTATTGAAATACCTACCTAACTTGTCTCCAAACTTTTAGTATCCAACTCATTCAGTTTTGCCATATTAACCATTTTAATTCACAGAACTAATCACTCCACTGCTCCAAGACTTCTTCTGATGGCTCCTAAAATTTAATTCAAGTCAACAAGGATTTATCAAGCCCTTAATGTTTGCCAGGAATTGGTCTAAATGCTGGGAATACAGGCCCAGAGAAAAATAAAGGCAGATTCTGCATTTATGGTGGTGAAATTCAGTCAGAAATGGAATAAGGAAAGAGAAGATTCATGATCTTGTTTTGAATGGAAGGTCTGAGGAAAAAAAAACAATAACAATAACAATTCTTCAGTAGAAGATAAAAGTAAGAGTGAGCAGGAAAGTTCCAAGATAAAAAGACCACAGGTTGTAGCAACATGCTGAAAAAACTTTCAGGTTAAGAAGGTTGTTGAGACACATCAGCAAAGTCTAAAAAGTGAAAACTCCTTATATAATTTAGTACTACATGACTCTGGAGCATGTTCCTCCTCAAGTTAGTGATATTGACTGTGTCAATACCTTTTCAATTCTACACCTAGCAGCAACTTGCCAATGTATTTATGCCCGATGTGACCAAATAATATATTGATTAAATACAAGAGGTGCTTAATTAAAAAGGAATAAGATATTCAGTAACTATGGGAAAGTCCCCATATGAAAACATGTATGATTTCTCAGAGGTCCTCATTGTTACCAGAGGGAAAGAAATCTTGAACAATTCATTCACCTTATGATCTCAGCTCAAAAGCTTTTTATCATTTTCACTGTTATTGTCATTGACTCACTACCACACTACTCTGACTCTTGATATTCTGTTGCTGGTATATATGTCCAAGATGCTTTTCCACTGAATGCTTATCATCTATTACATCTTCTGCTGCTAAAGTTATTTCTTTTTTATGCATTTTATTAAAGCTTTTTAATTGCAAAACATATGTATGGGTAATTCTTCAACAATGATACTAACAAAGCTTTCTGATACAAATTTTTCCTCCCCTAGGTGGCAGGAAGTCCAATACATGTTAATTATGTTAGTGACAAATCGAATATATGTATGCATATTTCCACACTTATCTTGCTATGCAAGAAAAATCATGTCTACAAGAAAAAAATCTGAGAAAGGAAACACAATGCAAGCAAACATCACTAGAGGGCATGAAAATGTTATGTTGTGGTCTACATTTCATATCCCTTTCTCTGGGTATATATGGGCTTCTTCACTGATGAAATGGAACTGGTTTGAAGCATTTCATTGTTGAAGAGAGCTATGTCCATCAAAATTGATCATCATATAGTCTTGTTGTTGCTGTGTATAATGATCTCCTTTATAATAAAATGAGCTCATTTCACTCAGCAGCAGTCCAAGTTCATGCAAGTCTCTCCAGGCTTCTCTGAAATCATCCTGCTGGTAGTTTCTTATAGAATAATAATATTCCATAACATTCATATACCATAATTTATTCAGCCACTCTCCAATTGATGGGCATCCATTCAGTTTCCAGTTTCTAGCCACTACAAAAAAGGGCTGCCACAAACATTCTTGCACATATGGGTCCCTTTCCTTCCTTTAAGATTTCTTTGGGATATAAGCTCAATAGAAACACTGGCTAAAGCTATTTCTTCAAAGGGAGTATTAATAGGTCTGGGGGAGACTATAACTATCTGAGGCGTTTTGTTAGCCAAATCAATAGATATGACCAACTAGTAGAGAAAATTTTCCTTAAAGATTTTTTTTTGACATATTTTCTCCCATCATGATTTTGTCCAATCATAGACTGTGGTGAATGCTAACTGCCTTTCAATTTCTATCCTTTTCTCAATTAGCCAATGCCTTAGTAAAAGCCCTTATTATCTCTTACCTATACTATTAAAATAGCTTCCTATTTGTCCTCCTGGCCACTAGTTTCTTCCCTCAGCAATTTATTCTCCATATAGTTATCAAATGGATTCCAAGCCATGTCAACTGCCTGCTCAAAAAAGCTCTTAGTAACTCTCTCTTACCTCTAAGATAGATTCCTCTGGTTTTCCTTTGTGAGAGAAAATTCTTCACAGTGTAGTTCCACACAACTTCTCCTGATTTATTTCTTGGTTAGGCACTCTACATCCCAGGTAAATCAACTTACTTGTTCCTAATATACAACATTCCATTTCTTGGCCTTATTGAACTTTCCCTCATTCCCAGAAGGCAATCCTACTTCCCTTCTCCTATTAATATCCATTGTTCCCTTAAAAACTCAGTTCATTTGCAATCTCTGAAAGAAAATCTATCTTGATTTTACCGGGGGTTAATGCTACCTCCCTAAAAATAATTGTGTATATTTTACATTACATTTTTGTGTACATATTCTTCCTTCCTAAAAATGTTAAATACCTTGAGGGCAGAGAATACTTTGGTTTTGCTTAATAAATATTTAATTTTTAATCAATTTTGGATTCATGCATTTGTATATATTCCCTCACTGCTACATTTTAAGCTTTTGAGAGCAATATATATATATATATATATATATATATATATATATCCATAAACTTGATGTCTATCCTTAACAGATACATGTAACTATTGTTTATAAGGCAGGATAATGAATTGTTGGTCTAGAACCAGAGCATCTCATATGTATCCCCAACCAAATCTTTAAGAATATGTGATCTGTGTGGGAGAAAGACTTATTCAAAGCAGAGATATTTAGCTATTTCTTTTAGCCCCTAACAAATAATATAAATATTCAACACATGTTTGGCACCGGAAAATGAATTGTATTTGAATATGTACTCTTGCTTTCAATCAATCAATTAACAAGTATTTTTAAGTACTCATATTTATTGGGTACCTAACAAGGTTCTGAAAATCTAGGACTAAAAGGAAATAAACCTGGGACTCCAAGGAATCCCAATTTATTTGTTTACTTTCTCTCTCCTTCTTGTCTCAGACTGCCATGTAACTCTAAAATTAATGGTCACAAGTATATCCTCTTACTTTTTAATGTGTTTCTTAATTGGTTATATTTTGGGAAAACAGCTTATTTACAAACTATGAGCAAGTAACTCACATAAGAGATTTAGTGAACCAGCTTTCAAAATATTTATTAGAGCTTCTGTATCCTTAGTTACAATCTAAATGGACAGTTCCTGATCATAGTTTAAGTTTGCTGGACAAGTGAGTCCTGAATAAATGAGATGACACTGCCTTTTCCATAACCATTACAAACAGGATTAGATTCAGAAATAGCAGAGGGTTCCAAGGGAAAATAGAAAGATAATTTAAAAGTAAGGAGTCTGATAACAGAAAGTTTAAAAGAGAAGAAGTATATAATCTTTTAAATTTATTTTTTGAACACATTGCTTTATGAATCATGTTGGAAGAGAAAAATCAGAGCAAAAGGGAAGACATGGGACAGAGGAGGAAAAACAAAACAGAAAAAGGAAGTGAACACAGCATGTGTTGATTTACATTCAGTCTCCTTAGTTCTTTTTTTAGACGCAGATGTCATTTTCTGTCCAAAGTCGTAGGATTGATTTTGATCACTGAAGCACTCAGAAGAAACAAGCCTTACATAGCTGATCATTGCACATTCTTGCTGTTATTCTGTACAATGTATTCCTGGTTCTGTTTGTTTCACTCAGCATTGGTCCATGTAAATCCTTCCAGGCCTTTCTAAAATCAACTAGTTCATCATTTTTATAGAATAATAATATTCCATTATCTTCATATACCACAACTTGTTCAGCTATGCCCCAACTGATGGACATCTACTCATTTTCCAATTCTTCACTACCACAAAAAGAATTGCTGCAAACATTTTCCCCTCCTTTATGATTTCCTTTGGATAAAACACAGTAATAGCACTACTGGGTCAAAGAGTATGCACATTTTGGACATAGTTTCAGATTGCTCTCCAGAATGTTTGGCTCATTTCATAGCTCCACCAACAATCCATTGGGATCCCAGTTTTCCCACATACTCTCCAACATTTATCATAATTTTTTCCAGTCATCTTAGCCAATCTGAGAGGTGTGAAGTGGTATCTCAGAATTGTTTCAATCAATAGTGATTTCGAGTATTTTTTAATAAATTCTTATGAATCAGTTTTGATCTGGAGCTCTTCCCATATACAAGACAGATTCTAATTACATTTCCAAAGTTCAGATAAAGTCCTTCCTGAAAGAAGACATGAACTTAAAAAAAAGATCTTAAAGTCCTTCCTAGCCCCATGATTCTAACTAAATTTAACTACTTCTTTATGAAAGCATTCCCTCTTATTTCATCAGTAATAGGTAAAAGAGCATTAAATAAATAATGGCCCCCATATTTATGTAGCATATGCATAGTCATACCTATATATAAATATTTTTTCTCAGGGTACTTATTAGCATTTATTAGACTTTAAAAGATGGTCATTTGGCTTAAGAGCACCATAAATATTTTAAAATATAGATAAATTGTTCATGTCTATATATAAATACGTTATAGGATCTAGTTGATATAAATAATATGCATTAATATATGTAAAATAAATGTGGAAAATGCAAATCTGCTATAAAACTGTATTAGTTTCTGTTACAAGCTTCCCAATTTCAAAGATGTATTCATTTCAGTTAATATGCATTGGATCCTAGAAAAATGCTTAGGTTTAAACCAGCTTTTGAGACTTTAAATGAAAATTGGCTTCTATAAATACTGACTGGTTTACTTAAAGGCATCCAACTGTGACAAAGAATTGGAAGGAATAAAAATAAATCAGAAGGAATTAAAAGGCATTTGTTTTGGAAAGTGACTATTGGTTTTAGGGAGAAGCTTTTGTCATTAATGAATATTTGCCCATTTATATCGTTTTCAGTTAGGTTGTATTGGTTTTTTCGGTAATGAAACAAATTCAATTATAGTGTTTTCATTACACATCTGTATCTCAGAGGAAGTATATCAATTGGAAAAATTAAACAGCTAGCATATAACACCTCAGACTCTTGATTCTAAAAATTAAAGTTTCAAACACTTAAAGTATAGGACAAAATATATCTCAATATCAGGACAATGACATAAATAATATTTAATAGTGTCATTTGATTGCAAACTGGATTGTTGATGCCTCCAAAGACATCGAGAACTTTATTTAGATGGTGAGAGAGTTAATCTAGACCACATGAAAATTTAACAAAAAAAAGGAGGAAGGAGGAGAAAAGAATTCAAAACTCCCAAAACATACAGGCTAGTAGCTATGTTTTCTGATTTCCTCATCACTTCTAGTCTCAATAATTTCAATAACCTCCTGTCTAGCATCCCTTGAGTCTCTCCCTTCTTCAATCTAACCTTTTTAGAGCTGCCAAATTAAAACTTCTAAATCACAAGTCAAAATTCATGTTTTTCCCTTCTCAAGGAGGTATATTGTTAAATATAAACTCTTATGTTTGGTATTTAAGATAATTAATAAACTGTCCTTGGTTTATCTTTTGAGGCCACAGTGTTCTTCTTTCAACTACACCACTCTACTTATAACATTCTTGATAAACTACCTACTTTCTCCTACCAGACACTTGCAAATCATTCCCTCTTTATCCTTAGCATTCCTAGCTTTCTTCTCAGCTTAACTCAAATTAATTCAATTTAATTTTGTAACTGGAGGGGAAAACCAGTAAATTTGAATTTTATAAGAAACTATGTTGTATTTGCTTGTATGAATATATGTTTCTTTCCATGAAAAGTAAAATACTTGAGGGCAGGCAATATTTCATTTTTTTCCCTTTTTATCCCTAAAACCTAATACAGCAACTAGTACATGTTAGGGGTTTATTGAATAAATATATCCTGGGCAAATTACTGATGGACATAATTTGTTGAAAGATTCAAATAGTTAGGTCTAGAATTGGACAAGTTAATATCCTAGCATACTGTCTTGCCTCTTTTCTCAAAACACAATTTGGTCCTCTGGAAGCAGTGAGAATTTCTTTACTAATTAATTTACTACACATTTTTTTCTACAATAAGGGAAAGAAGGATTCCTGCAGCAAGAAAGGAGTGATTTTCACTTAGGCTATTTCTGTGTAGACATAATTTTCCAAAGAGAGGGGGGAAATACACATAAAACCTTCAGAACAACATAATTTGAATTTAGTCAAACAGCTGGGCACTTTAAAAAAAAAAAAACAACTGATTTAATTCAGCCACTTACTGTTTGTTATCTCACTAAACTGGTTGCTTGCAAATTTTTTTTCTTATAAAAAGATTACCCCTGTGCAGACTAATGAACACTGGTTGTA
Organism: Myrmecobius fasciatus; assembly: GCA_023553655.1. Lineage (NCBI taxonomy): Eukaryota > Metazoa > Chordata > Mammalia > Dasyuromorphia > Myrmecobiidae > Myrmecobius > Myrmecobius fasciatus. Next base: position 13,498 of record JAJPUD010019037.1, read on the forward strand.
AAGGAGGAGGTGATAAGCCTTTGAAAATAATATGCTTGACTATAATAATGAACAGGAAGGAAAAGTGATTGATTAATGCTGAACAGTGTTTAGTGATTTTGTTCCCCCAATTACTTTAGGAATATAGTTTCCATAGCTATAGAGTTGAAATAGATATCTTTTTTCCCAACTAAATTTATAAGAGACTGCATGTGTAGCAGACAGACCTGGTCTTGGAGTCAATAAAACCTAAGATTAATTTCAACATTTAATATAGATTCTCTCAACTTTGCCATTAAGATTCAGCTGCCTCCTATCTCTCTTGCTCCCTTTTGTTCATTGTTAAGTTCATTTGGTAACCTCCACATTGAGGAAGAACTCAGAATAGTCATGCTTCTTTAATAATATTTTATCACCATGTCCTGACCTGCATCCTCTTACATACATGAGATATTTTCTCTCATCCCTTACACACACATACTTTTCATCTGCCTTTTATGGATTATTTTCTTCCATTAGAAATTAGAATGTAAGCTTCTTAGGAGCAGGGACTATGTTTCTTTTTGTTTGCATAACACACAACACCCATCAAGTCTTTAATAAATGTTTGTTTTCTGAATTTGGTTGGTTCTGTGTTTCTGGGTAAATCATTTAACTTCTTGGTACCCCAGGTATCCTTTTAAGACCCCAAATTGCTCAAGCAGGCACCTCTGTGTATTTGTACAGGATGATCCTTGGCAATGGAATCACAAATCTTGTTTTAAAACAAAAACAAAAACAAATCTCCACATAAAGGAGTAGGATGAAGAAAAATGAATTATTTTTTGTCAGGAGTTTTATCTCATGAGGTAAAGAATACCATTTAATTCCTAGGGATTTTTAGGTACCCCATTTTTGCATAACATTTATTTCTGAAAATGTACAAATGAAATTTTTGAATATGATACATAAAATGAATGAGAAGAGCTTTCTATTTAAATAAATCATAACAAATCTTAGTGTATTGGGGGAGAAACTTGGCATTTTTGTATCTATTTTAAATACTTATATTTTTCTTCTCTTGGGTTTTCTTAAAATTGGATACACCTGTATTATTCAACAAAACAATTCAACAAGCATATATATATAAAAAGCACTCTAATGGGTGACTTAGAATTCAAAGATAAAGTCTCTACCCTCAGTGAATTTATGCTCCATCATCAGGATATAATGTGCATAGAAGTAAACAAATATAACATTTTACAAAAGGGAGTATTAATAACTGAGGGGCATCAGGAAAGCCCTCATCTATGAATTTTCTGATCATCTATAATTAGAAGGTAACTACAGATTTGAAGAGACAAAGGTAATAAGAAAAGACATTCCAGACATGAGAAAAAAACATTTTCAAAGCCTTGGATTTGGGAAATGGACTACATTTGGTGGATTCTTACTGTCATTTGGCTGAGATTCTCCATCTCAAGGTACATTATACAAAGACACAGAGACAGCAGGAAGAGAAAAAGCAGGTCATTATTACTGAAAATAAATACTTACAATTTTAAGGAGCATTCTGGGATGATAAGCTTGATGGTGCCCATATTGGTCAAATCTACTAAGTTTTCCTAGGGCTGTTGTAGGGGTGAAGCAGAACCAGACATTGGGGGCAAAAATGAAAAAGCCTACATTTCCTATGTTGGTCAAAGATTAGATACTGATATAGATTTTATGCAGGGAAAACATTTGGGGATTCTGTTGCTACCTGATTGCCAGAACTACCCAAACCTGTGGAAAGGAATTTTTTGGCCTTACTCTGACAGAGTGACTCAAACGATTTAAGTTTCTCTGATACTTCTTCATTTAAATGAGTGGGGAGACTACTACAGTCTTTACTATAGGGAACAGACAGCTGCTGAGTTTGGAAGGAGCAGAGTTTGGAGAAAGGGAGCAATAAAAAAAAAGAAAACTACAAAGGTAAGTGTGAAACAATATATGTAGTTCTTTAACTGTCTGGTTGAGTATATCCTGTTTTTTTTTCTCATAAATTAAGGCATCTTTATGTAATATCCATATATAATTATACCATCTTCCAGCTCCTCCATTTTTTTGCATTAAATGAATTATCTAAGACGTTCTTGCCTAAATTGATTTCCTTATCACTTTGCAAAGCCAAATAACCAGGCACAATTCTATGCCTAATTCTCTAAATAAATTAAATAGAGCAAGTAGTATACTGGTCATTAATTCTGTATCACTGATTTTACCACCAACCCACACATTAGTTAAGATGTTTTACACCCAAATAGTGAAATCAAAATCATATTTACATTTACAATTCAAGTTTTTTTAGGATGTGATGCTTTAAAAAAATACTGTTACATTGTCCATTTTCTGTTATCTCTATTCAGGCCATTTTGCCATAGGGATGGGCTGTTTTCTAAAAGTTCATTGATCAGACGGTTGGGAGCTTATAATAGATTTTGTCCATTGCAAATGTTGCATTTTGTTGTCCATTTGTGCATTTGTAAATGTCTTCTTTCCAGACCATCCAATAAAAATCTATTTACTAATTTAACTGAAATACAGAAGTCCAGAAAGCTGTGAAATTTTAAGCTTTTAAAAACTCAAATAGGTTCTTAAAACTTAATTATATTAGAACTTTTGGAACACTCACAAAGTTGGAGCACAGTATTCTTTCAGCAAACAAAGATGGCAGAAACATTTCCCTATCCTTTTCTGTCATTGGCTATCCTAATAATAGAGATTTTTTGAAACATTGGTATAAATATCTGGCCCAACAACATCTTAATTTTTTACTTATGCATAAGAAAAGTCACCTGTCAACTTTTCTATTAAGAAAGGGTTAGAGAGCTATTTGTAGGACAGAGGATTTGCATTCATGTGCTGCTTCTGGCATATAGTAACCCTGTGACCATAGGCATGTAACCTAATGCTTTCGGTCTATACTGAAAAGTTATTCTTCTACATCAATGGAAGGTGCTCCCACACTGGGAGTTTGTTGTACTAATGAAATCTCCAGCGTGGGGGAAAGCAAAACAAATAAACTAAAGAAACATGATGATTCAGCATTGGTCAATCTCTTCTCATGCATTCTAAAAAAAAGGAGAACAAGGATTTTGCTATCATGGGCTAAGATAAAGAAACAGAAAGTATGATTCCAGATTTCCTGTTGTCTCTTTATAAATACAAGTAATTTAACTAGTTGTCATGACCCTTTGTTTAAATAGATATGCTGCTTCTCTTTTACGTATTTAATAGAGAATGGACTATATCTCTATAGCTTATCATCTTTTAATTTAGTTGACTTCATTCTCATAAGAGCAGTTTTAAGAATGGAGTAAAAATAATCATGTGTTTAAGATAACTTCAAAAATCAATAACATTATATTGAAATATCTTTTGTTCTTACCACTTGCTCACTATTTTTCTCTAGAAAATTAAGCCCAATTGATTGAGATAAAGCATGCAAAAAAATATAACAAAGAAAAAGTAGTTGATGTCTTGTGAGGGCTCTTGTAAAAGGGCAACCCTTTAATGGGGGAAAGCATTGATATTTAGCAAATCTGAGTCACTTTATATTTCTAAAATAGCTTTAGGATAACTTGAATTAACTCCTACAGTGTCATATATAGAAGATTAACCTATAAGTAAAATAGAAGCTCTTTTATAAACAATGTAAAAAAAGAGAGATTGACAGACAAATACAGGTAACCTTATTTTTGCTAGTACTGAGTATAAGATAGATGGATAAAGATAGCCAACCAGCTCAGTGGAGAGGGACAGGGCCTGAAGTCAGAAAGCTATAGAAGAAAATTGCAAACCACTCCATTATTTTTGCCAAGAAAACCCCAAAAGGGGTCACAAAGATAAGAAACAACCCAAAAATCAATAAACAGATATATATATATATATATAGGTATATATATATATGTGTGTGTGTGTGTGTGTGTACACATTACAACATATATCACAAATACTCCTTAAAATAACAACTAGAATCAAAATAGAGTGCTCTAGAAGCCAGTGAGATCCCTTTGTTATGGATCTTCAGATGTATCTTCAGATATATGCTAAAGAGTTGCTTGGAGATTTTGTAGACAGGATTCTCATTTTAGTGGTGATGAGTGGTTCCTGAGGTCCCTTATATTTCTTAGATTCTATGAATCTGAACTGACCCTTATCTGTTATAGTCTATAAAGTGACTAACTTATTGACTGAAACCACATGCATGAACAGTATACATTTAAAGATATTCTCCTCTTCAAAAATAATACTTTGAGTAAAATGAATGAAATTTGTATTCCTGGAATTGGAGACTCATGATATTGGAGTGATTTGCCATTTCCTTTTCTAGTTCATTTTATATGAGAAACTGAAGCAAAGAGGGTTAGGTGACTTGCCCAGGGTCACACAGTTAGAAAATGCCTGAAGACAGATTTAAACTCAGAAAAATTATTCTGAGCTTGAAACCAAGAAGACTAGAGCTCAAGCATAGAATCTCAAAATTACAAGGAATTTTAGAGGTTATCTAGACCAGGGCTTCTTAAAATTTTCCCACTAGCTCCCTGTTTTGGCCTGAGAAATTTTTACATGACCTCAAGTATATAGATATGTAAAATAGGTATACATATCAAACATTTAATGATAATTTAATAATAATGATAAATCATGATTTGCAACCCTCACAATGTTACAAGACCCCATAAGGGGTTGCAAAAAAAAAAGTTTAAGAAGTGCGATCTAGAGTAACCTGTTCCTATCAAAAATCCTATCAGCTAGCCTCCTTTGAATACCTATAGTTAGGGCGAATCCTACTACAATTGTGCTAAGCAATAATGCCAGAAATTTCTTCTGTTCTGCAGTATCAAAGAAATCTATTATTTTTCAAACTGCTTTTATTAGTTTATATGCTACTTAAAGTAAGGATCTGTATATTATTTATCTCCCCATGTTCACTTGCACATTGGATGCTTTTTTTTGTTTGTTTTTTAAATTGATTGAATTATAAAAACTTGAATAACAAGGTGAGAAGTTCAGCATAGATTCTGGAAATAGAATGGTGATAAACACTTTCTAGAATTTTTTTAAAAGGGCAAAATACCAAATGTGTGTTGTGGAAAGAACACATAACTGAAAGTCAGGAAAACTGAACTCTAGCCTCAGATCTGGTCCCAAATTCTTATTCTTCTGGGGTGGGGATTATATTACCTAATGATGAATTGTATCTACCTTTACTCCTTGTTATTGTGATAACACCCCCTAATGAGGACAAGTCATCTCTAATCTCTCTTCAACATAGAATCTATAAATGTACTATGCCATCTTCACATTATATTTTCTAGAGTTTAATTAAACTTTGTGTGTCTCTGCATGTATGCCTGTCTGTCTGCACCAGTCTGTGGATGTCTATGTGTGTCTCTCTCTGTTCTCTCTGTGTGTCTATGTGTGTGGGTCTCTCTCTGTGTCTGTGTGTGTGTCTGTGTCTGTGTCTCCATGTGTGCCTGTTTGTGTGTCTGTCGCTCCATGTCTGTGTCTGTGTTTCTCTCTGTATGTCTGTGTATCTCTCTGTGGTTGTCTTTTTCTTCATTCTCTTCCCTCTCTCCTCCTCCCCCTTTCTTTTCCTCCCCCTCCCCTTCCTCTCCTTTCCCTTATCCCTTCTATATATGTAAACATATATGTATATATATATACACATACATATCTCATATGTATATAAATTTGTATGTATTCTATACATTCAATATCTCCATTTTCCAATGGTGTTCCATTTTATTTTAATTGAACTATAAAGTAGTATCTGTCTATGTGGATATTTTTTCTTATCAATGTTAACTGTGAAAAAAATTATATTAGCTTCGATTCTGTCCCTTATTGGCTTCCTTCTCTCAATATGCATGTGATTGATTATGCAGCAGTAACAATAATAATAATGCATATCCATGTAGAACTTTAAGGCCATTTGCCAAGTGTTTTCCCTTTGAAAACTCTGTGAGGTCATATCTATAGGATGTATTATCTGTGCAGCTAGGTAGGGTAGTAGTAGATAGGGTACTGAGCATAGAATCAGGAAAATCCAAGTTCAAATCCATACACTAGTTATATGACTCTGGGCAAGTCACTTAATCCTTGACTGGTTCCATTTTCTCATCATAAAACAGAGATGATAATAGTACTTACTTCCCCAAATTATTGTGAAGAACAAATTAAATAATATTTGTAAATCACTTGGCATAATGGCTGGCACATACTAGGTGCTTAACATGCTGATTTCCTTCCTTTGTTTTACACATAAGAAAATTGACATACTGAGAGTTAACACAATATTCAGTCTTAGATATCTAATAATTGAGGAAAATAATGTGATGATATCTCTCTCTGCAAACAAACATATGCAGAATTTCATACAGTTTATGATATTCTTAAAGCTTAAAGGGACCTTAGAGATTGTGTATAACATAGGTGCTTCATTTTCAAAATGAAATAATTGCTATTTCCACTCCATAAAAATATGCTAGCCCATTCTTTGAATTTCACTGGCGTATAGAACTGGACCTCATCTATTCTTCCTTGGCTTTTGAAAGAACATATGCAGAAAGAATGAAACCTGTATTACAGGGTCAGGAAACGGGGATTTGAGTTTCACCTCTGATACTGACTTGCTGGCAGCTAAGTTTTTCAAATCACTCTCTGTGGACTTCAATTTTCTCAGCTGAAAATGAAATTTAGGGTTGGAATGAATGTCTAAGGTCCTTTTCAACTGTAACATTGGTCCTATAGCACATATTGCTCCTGATTTGATACATATTTGATACAAATTTAATTAGTGATTTCTCCTTAAGCACAAATTTTGGTATTTCAATCCTTTATCCAATAACTTCTAGTGGCTCTACCAGCAAATATTAATTCCTCTGCTTGGCTGTTAAAGTCCTAATTTATTTTTCCAGCTTCATCATATATTATTCCCTTTACCTTGCTCAATAGTTCATTCAATCTGGACTTTTTTCTATTACTTCTTTAAGTCACTCCAGTGCTTATCTCCATTCCCCCATGGCTAGAATGCATTCTTTTCTCACCTTCCTATTTAAAGTTCCTAACCTTCTTTAAGAAAATTACCAGTTCCAACTATTATATGATACATCCTATAACATCTTGTCACCTCCCCAACTGCCAGTGGTTTCCCTCACTATCTATCTTGTTTTTAAAGTCTTCATATGTATTTAATATTTATTCTGCTTGCTTTGTTTTATATGCTTATATATACACATGCTATCACTCCTATGAAGATGTAAGTCCCTTGAGAACAAAACTTGTTTTATACAATACTTTGTCTTTTTATCTCCAGGACTTAGCCTCAGTATTGACACATAGAAAATATTGAATAAATATGTGGTGATTAATTGACTGCATGATGTTATAAAAAAGGATTTAAGAATAATCTAAATAAACTGTTGAGAGTTTTACTCATTGGAAGTTTTCCTCTTTTTTTATTTTTTAATTTTTGGGGGGAGGCAATTGGGTTAAGTGACTTGCCCAGGATCACACAACTAGGAAGTGTCTGAGGTAAGATTTGAACTCGGTCCTCCTGAATTCAGGGCTGGTGCTCTATCCACTGCACCATCTAGCTGCCCAATTTTAAGTTTTATGATATGTTTCCTTGGTATTTTTTTTTACTGTGAAGGTCTATCTTCCACTTTTTTACTCTGTGCTAATCAGAAGATGGAAGTCCACAATGGAAATAAAGTACCATCTATGATCTCAGCCTCTTCCCTCTCATAAAAATTTCACCAGAGTACCAGTCACCCTAATGGTATAATTGGGGGAAAAATCCATCTGAAATTAAAATTTCAAATGAAGGAAACTAACATTATGACATTCAGAAAGGTATAAAAGTACAAAACACATCAGAAAAGACAGAATTATTATTGATGGCAGGTGGATGTCAACTTTGAAGCACCATGCTAATTATAAGGCAGACCTCATTGCAGGAAGTGGATTTTTTTTTTCATTGCTGAAATTGTAAATATAGATAGATGGATGGGTGTAAATATAGATAGACAAATATATATTATTTTTATATATACATATATACACACATGTATTTCTATATAATTTTTATTCTGCATACATATGCATTATATTATTATATTCATGTACTTCCACATATATATATGAAAGTATGTGTGTATACATGTATGTAGAGTTTATGTAATGGTTGCAGTTTTTTCAGAAGTTCTCAAGGCAATTTCCCCTCAATTCAAGGGGGTTCTAGTAATAAGAGTTTAATTTTAAAAATCCATGCCAAAATTTGGAGTTTGAATTCATCCGCTTTAATCTTTCTTGCTTCCTTGTACACAAGGGGATTGTGCTTTGCTTGTGGGTGGAATAAAAAATGGATTTCGGAGTAGCTGAGAACGGCTGTTGACATTTAGCACAATGTTCAGAATACCTTCTTGTCAGCGATAACTTGGCAAGACAGGAATATAATTAAATCATTTTCAGTGGTGATAGTGTCTTTTTTTTTTTTATTTAGGTATCTCTTTGTCTCTCCCACATAGTATGGTGGCTTATTAAGTTCTTCCCTATGCCATTAGAGTAGCAGAATTCTAAAATGTTTTGAAAACATCTCTTAGAGCTACACAACAATAATTAACAGCATAGCAAATGCTGAGCAGCAAGGAGCTGATAATAACACCGTCTAATGTCGATGGAAAGCAATTAATCATGGATACTACCCATCGAGCTCAAGATTTATACATGGTTATCATAAAACACTGATGAGGTCCCCTCGCGATCTGTCACAATGTATGTATTAAGGATATCTTTTTTCCCCATAAGTGAAAGCAAGCAGAAGGAAGGCTTTGAGACCTGTGTTTCTTAATATGTTTACTATCACTCCATTATGCAGTTAGTCACTGGTATTCTCCTAGGATGGCAGTATCATGGTGTAGCAGCAACAGCTCATCCTTCTAATCTTTTTAGAAGACATGACTAGCAATATACAACCCAATCCCAAAGTAACAAATAGAAGTCAGCACTTTGATGCTGTTACTTTCTCCAGCCTTGGGAACTGATTGGGGGAAGAATTTACACTCCATGTGTTCATACTTCCTTCAACTGAGGAAGATGATAAATAAGTTTACTATGGTTATACTGAGGAATTAGCTCCATATAGAGTTAGATTTTCTCTCTCTCTTTTTTTTCTTATCAAGTTTTACTTAACCAATCTACTCTAAAAAGCTTCATGGCCATTTGACAGAAAGACTTTAGAAAATGTAGTCCCCAGAAGAATTCCTGACAAGTAAAATTGGCAGGCTTTACTCATTCCACAAAGCACTATCAGAAAAAGTGTATCTTGGGGGCAGCTAGATGGTGCAGTGGATAGAGCCCCAGCCCTGAAGTCAGGAGGACCTGAGTTCAAATCTGGTCTCAGACACTTAACATTCCCTAGCTGTGTGACCCTGGGCAAGTCACTTAACCCCAATTGCCTAAGCAAAAAAAAAAAA
>JAJPUD010019038.1:0-27335 GCA_023553655.1 Myrmecobius fasciatus
TTCATACAACATAAAAACAAGAGTATAGTACCATGAGTTTCCATTTCTGACTATTTATCTTTGAAAAAAAAAACTTTAATAAATATTACACATTGTTTTCAAAGTTCCCTTGCTTTTCTGTGCTTCCTTCCAAGTTTTGTTTTATTCTCTACTGTGCACTTTATTTTTTCTCCCTGCCTATCCACCCCAACTTCTAACTAAAGAAGGTGACAAACACAAATGTATGTGTGTGTGTGTGTGTGTGTGTGTGTGTGTGCATAAAAATCATAATCTGCATACTTCTGTTTATCACTTCTTTGGAGCAGCTTCCCTCATAGGACCTATTTATTATTTTCTAATAAATTTTTCTTGTGCTCTCCCAACTTTGTGGATTTGAACAGGCCATCTCTATGTTTGGGACACACTTCATTCTCATTTTTGTCTGTTGAAATCCTTCACCTCCTTCAAGAAATATCTTGCTTGCTTCTTCCATGAACCTCTTCAATCTCCCTAATTTCCTGCAGCTAATCTTTTTCTATTAAAATTTTCTTAGAATACTGTCTGAATCTCTCCTTTCCCTATACCACATTTTATTTGGTGTTTCACTTATTTGTATATACCATGTACATCCCTTATTTGACTGTAACTTACATCAGGGCCAGAACTGTCATTTTGTATCTTTTTATTTCCAACACCTAACATGGTAATACTTTGCATACAGGAGGTGATTAATAAATGTATATTGATTTGAGATCGTCAGGATCCCACATGTTCACTGCTCTAAGTCAGAATTCCTATTTGAATGGTATAGAAGGTCTCAGGAGTAAAGAAGAAAGGCATACTCACTAGCAACTACAGAAATATATAGGTTTGGTAATTCTGTTGTAGTGTTGACAATGCGTTAACATTAGCCCATGGAAGGTTTGTTGTAGGAAAGTAGCCTCCCTGAAGAAAAGCCACACTCCCACTATTGTACCTTCCCCTACCTGGCCATATTCTGCCTGATAGCAGTTATCAGACCCTTGGCTAATATTAACTTTATTGGCTAATATCAGAATTTATACATATTTCCCTGAATCATTTTGGATCTTAGCTAGTTGTTTGTTAGTCTTGACTTTAGCCAATTCTAGTCATTTATATGTATATACCTATTATTGAAATACTGGTATTTTCTTCTGCCTACTTTCTTCTGTCCATCTAATAGCATAATACAATGAATAAGTTTGGTAGCATTTAGCCCAACTGCAGCTGGACCTTATGGGCATGCTATTTCACTTTGCTTGAGACCTCTGCTTATCAATACTTCCCTCCCCAGTTCTTCTAAGCTGTACACTAGGGATTGTGACCCCTGTGTTCTTTGGGGAAGCTGATTCATACAAATCTGTGTTCTTTATGATCAAACCCAAGTCTAAGAGCTCATCTCTGGGGTACAGATGGGCATAGAGAGTGTATAGTTGAAAGGATATTTTATTATATCCCTTCTCATTTGGCCCTCATAAATATAGATTTATGTTAACTAACTCCTGGGCTAAGTAGGAGCCTTGGGGAAATTTAAATATCCATCACATGCAAATGACCAAGCCCTCCCTCAACAGATGAGAAGAGTCTGGGGCATGTGGCATAGAAATGATTTAGAATCTCAATCTCCCCAATCAACTCTCACTAATATGAATGTTGTCCTTCCTCTTCTCTATTTCATACCTATATTTTCCATACACTATTTCATATAATAATGGTATTATATGAAACATATTTGATATAAGACCCTTTGATCTTATCATATGACATAATGGTTTCATTTTTGAATATGCATAAGCATATTGAAGACCCAGCAGATTCAGTACCAACTCAGTTTTAAGAGAATATAAATACTTGCAGTAAAAATAATATAAATTTGACACACAGTTTGAGAAATAAAGAAAATGTATACTATTTTTAGAAGCCTAGAGAGATTTTAAAAGGGAGAAGTAGCTATAAATACAAGTTGGGATGAGAATAAATAGCTCTCCTTTTGCATTCTCACCAGTCACCTAGAGCAGGTGGAGGCCAAGAGCCTCCTTTAGTCTCTTTGGTACGAAGACTTTATCTTTTTTTACTCAAGAGCTTTGCAATTTAATGAAGAAAAAATTGCCACTTACATTCCTCATTGAGAGCCCCAGGAGTATTGGCTCCAGGAGCAACAGAAATATGATTAGAATAGATTATTATAGTCTAGTTGGTAGAGATTCTGGGAGGGATTCTGGGGGAAGCAGTGGAGGAGAGGTCTTCCTCTAGGAAACTGACACATTAAATATAAAAGGGCAACCTGGGCTTAGTAGTTCTTCTAGTTTTCAAACTGAAACCCACCATGGGGGGTTTTAGCATATACAGAATCTTAAGCATTAATTCAGTTCAAGGATTGGAAACAATAGCAATTAGACCTATGATTTCATTGTCATGGAGAACTTTCTGATGAGGAAATTTTATCTATCAACACAGATAGCACCTCAGCAATTTAGAGAGTTGTCTAGAGCAGAGAGATAAGCAAATAAGTGGGGAGTGGGAGAAGTGGGACTGGAACCCAGTCCTTCCAGTCTTCAAAACTACCTCTCCAAGCAATATACAATTCAGCCTCAGGCAATTTTGTTGAAAACATTTTAATATAGATTTATTTATGTGAGTCAACAACAACAAAAAAAGTTTTCCTCTACATGTGATTTGAAAAGTACTTTGAGAAATTTTAAAGCCTGATCAGAGAAATGCAAATTAAGACAACCACTACACATCTCTCAGATTGACTAAAATAATAGGAAAAGATAATGATAAATGTGGGGGTGGATGAGGGAAAACTGGGACACTAATACATTGTTAGTGGAGTTGTGAATTCATCCAATCATTCTGGAAAGCAATTTGAACTATGGCCAAAAGGCTATTAAACTGTGCATACCCTTTGATCCAGCACTGTCTTTACTGGGGCTGTATTCCAAGAAGATCATAAAAAAGGGGAAAAGGACTCAAATGTGCAAAAATGTTTGCAGCAGCCCTTTTTGTAGTGGCAAGAAACTGGAAACTGAGTGGATGTTCATCAGTTGGGAAATGGCTAAATAAGTTATGGTATATGAATGTTATGGAATTGTTGCAGCCATCTTTTAAGAGCTCACTTTGTGTGAGCCCTTTGATCTCAGAGGCGAGATGAATGAGGCAGGGACTCATAGGATGTGAAAAGAGCTCCAGTTTATTATGCCATACAGCCTTGTTGATATACATTTTTGCAAGCGTGATCAGCGCATGAACAGTAGGCAATCCCCAATCACCATTCAGAGAAGCAGCTCGTGGGCATTGGGTATGCATGGTGTTTGCCAATGGGAGGAGAACCGACTCAGCCATGTCAGCAACCCGCTCACAGGCGAGAGGCCCTGTCAAGGCATCCCTGCTCAGGCTCAACCCATTCCCATGCCATGCACCAGTGCTCCTTGCTCAACAAGGGCATTTCTGCAACATGGCAGAAAACTTATTGTGTACCGCAGGTCAAGGTGGCCTCTGTACTCCCTCTCAGCAGGATCCCATGCCCTAGAATGGAATATTAGTCTATAAGAAAGTATCAGTATGCATTGTTGGTGGAGCTGTGAACGGATACAGCCATTCTGGAGAACAATTTGGAGCTATGCTCAAAAAGTTATCAAACTGTGCATACCCTTTGACCCAGCAGCATTTCTATTGGGCTTATATCCCAAAGAAATCATAAAGGAAGGAAAAGGCCCCACATGTGCAAGAATGTTTGTGGCAGCCCTTTTTGTAGTGGCTAGAAACTGGAAATTGAATAGATGCCCTTCAATTGGAGAATGGCTGAATAAATTATGGTATATGAATGTTATGGAATATTATTGTTCTGTAAGAAATGACCAGCAAGATGATTTCAGAGAGGCCTGGAGAGACTTACATGAACTGATGCTGAGTGAAATGAGCAGAACCAGGAGATCATTATACACGGCAACAACAGTACTATATGACGATCAATTCTGATGGACATGGCTCTCTTCAACAATGAAATGTTTCAAACCACCTCCAATTGTTCACTGAAGAAAGCCATATACACCCAGAGAGAGGGATGCGAAATGTGGACCACAACATAACATTCTCATACTCCTTGATTGATGTTTGCTTACATTGTGTTTCCTTTATCTGATATATCGTTTGTGTAGATAAGATTTTTCTTGCACACCAATGATAAGTTTGGAAATATGTATACATATATTCGATTTGCCAATATTTTAACATAATTAACATGTAGTGGATATCCTGCCATCTAGGGGAGGGGTGGGGAGTTGGGGGGAAAAATTTGTAACGGAAAGCTATGTAAGGGTTATTGTTGAAGAATTACCCACACATATGTTATGCAAATAAAATAAAAATTAAAAAAAAAAGTATCAGTAGGATGATTTCAGAGAGTCTTGGCAAGACTTACATGAAGGGATGCCGAGTGTAGTGAGTAGAACCAAGAGAACATTGTACATAGCAACAAGATTATGTGATGATTAACTCTGATGGACCTGGCTCTTTTCAAAAATGAGGTGATTCAGGCCAATTCCAATAGACTTGTGATGGAGAGAGCCATCTGAACCCAGAGAGAGTACTATGGGAACCAAGGGTAGATCACAACATAGTATTTTCACCTTTTTTGTTATTGTTTGCTTGTTTTTTGTTTTTTTGTTTTTCATTTTTAATCTGATATTTTTTTGTGCAGCATAATTGTGGAAATATGTATAAAAGAATTGCACATATATTGGATTACTTGGTGTTTAGAGGAGGGGATGAGAAACAGGAAGGAGGGACACAAGATTTTGAAAGTTGAAAACTATCTGCATATATTTTGAAAATAAAAAACTATTATTTTTTAAAAAAGAAAAGTTTAAAGCATGATGTAAAGGTTAGTTATCAGCATCAAAATTCACTATCACCATCATGAATTACATACAATGCACAAAGCCAGGAATATATGGGAATATAATGACAAAAACAAAATACTTCTTGCCTTTAAGGAGCTTATGTTCTACTAGTTCAAATCATTCATAGATCTATCTGTATATAAACAACTAGAAAGGACCCTGGAAATTTCTAGTCCAACTTCCTCTTTTTAAAGATGAGGAAAATAAGACCTAAAGAATTTGGGTGACTTACACAGGAATGAGTGGCAGAGTCAAGACTAGAAGCAGATTTTGTGACTTCTGGTCCAGTGGATTCCTAACATTATCACAAATTCATAGTCTGATTTTTACAAAAGCAGCTTATGTTTATATTGTGCTTTAAGGTTGGCAAAGCACCTTGCAAATATCTTATTTGATTCTCACAATAATGCTGGGAGATGCATGCTATTAATATTATCATCCCCATTTTATAGATGAGGAAATTAAGTCAGAGCATAAAAGACTTATCCAGGATAGCTAGTTAGTGCTGAGGCTAAATTCAAACTCAAGACTTCCAGTCTCCAGGTCCAGTGCATTATCCCTCTGAATCATTTCATTATTATTCATTAGAATGTCCTCTACTATAGAGCCAATCTTTCTCTTCATTTGGAGAAGGTTTATTATTGAACTATAAAGTAAGATAAGACAGCCTTTCAAGGCTTTTTGATCCCACTGAAATAATCTATGAAACAACAAAAAATTTGAGAAACACTGTTCTACTTCTCTCCTTCCCCAGCTTCCAAATAGAAGCATAACCCATTAGGAGAACGAAGTGAGAGGGTCATTGAGCTCCAGGGGCTTGTAGCTCTTTCCATATTTTTGAAGACTTCCAATTATCTATTCCCAGGAAGAAAAAGAAAGTCCCATTGGGTAGAACCTTGGACATGGGATCACATTCCATGGTTTTTCTGTGGCATCTAATTAAGAGCCGATAAGCTTCTAATGTGACAAATGTCCAGGGGCAGCAGGGAGAAGAATTGATCCCTGCCAACTTGGCTGGCTGGTTTCCTCTGGAAGCAACACCCCTGCTTCGAGAATAAACTACTGACATTTTAACTAAGTGCCAGCTCTTCTGTTGCAGGCCCTTCCCAGGGATAGAGCTCACATTTCATACTAAGAGACTCTGAGAGGTGCCTCAGAGGCACTAGTGGTTATTTCTACATATACACTGAATCCTCTCCCCTTCACCCTAAGTGTCTGCTGGAGAACCCAACACCAAGTCAGATTTGACTGTCCATGATGGAGAGTGGCAGGACTGGGATGAATAGAGTCCCTTTTATAAATTTCCGTAGGATACTTTAGTTTGCATCCTTTGGGAAGCTAGAGCAAGAACAAAAAAATCCTACAAAGACCTGCTGTCACAAACCTTAGAAAGCATCCTGGGCTTTCACTAAGGACTCAGGGAAGAAAGCCATCCTTTAAGCCTATTTATAACTTCCAAAAGCTCCCAAAAGAGCAAGCAGTTTAAGACTTTGGAATGCAGTCTAAAGGGGGCAGACAGGGCCCACTCTGTTTACTTAGCGACTTGCCCTCTGGAATATCCTTGCTCCCCTAAGGGACACATAGAAATAAAAGCTTTGGCTATTTTAGGGGTGGTAGGGATGAAGCCCTTCTTGGAAGACAACTTGGGCAATTAATGGCTCCAGATTTTTATTTTAATTTTTTGATAGGGGGTAAACTGGAGGTTTGAATAGATTGATTGTTTGGGGCAGGTTACATCTGAGATAACGATGGGATATCAAAGTTGCAATGGCTCATATGCACTTTGAACAGCAAACAGAGAAAGAGGTCAAGGCTGGAGGTATATAGATTTAGTGTTATCAGGGAGGCGATGGCTGAGTAGGTAAGGAAAGAACAGTAGAAGAAAGAGAATAGAGTCCCATCTAGAGAGTGAGAGAATAGTCAGCAGAGGAGATAGAAAAGGGAGTGAAGGCGATAAGAACTGGGGGGTCACGGAGAGGAGAGTTTAGAACCCTTCCAGGAGGTCAGGAGAGATGTAAAGCACAGAGAGTTGGGAATCTGGCAGGGGGAATCTGAATTTTGCTATTTATTCACTAAAGTGAACTCTGGGTCACTGTTTCCCAATCAGGGTGCTACAACACTGTCTTAGGAGGTAATGCGTTCTAAGTTTCTTCCTTTGCCCTTTCCCAGTTTGTTGAGGGTGGAGACAGTAGCAGGCATTTCAGAAAACGGGAGGAGGTGGAGGATGATCGAGCTAAGGGTATTATTGTGGCCTGTATGCACAGACATATTTGAAGAAATTCACAACCATTAGACTTGTTGGCTCCAACTTCAAATAAGTAAGGAAAACAAATCCATGCCCAAGGCTGGAACTAGTTCTGCTTTCACTCTCAAATTCAAAGCCAAACTGCCTAATGAATACTTTTCTAATGAGTTTCATTGTTTAATTATTGTGATTATTACAAATATTGGTAACTTCCACTTAAGATACTTCTTCAAAGTGAGTTGACTTTTTAACCAGTTATAAATAGGTCTTAACATTTATTTTTTTCTTAAAGCTTTTTATTTTCAAAACATATGTATAGTTTTCAACATTTACCCTTACAAAACCTTGTGTTCCAAAATGTTTTTCTTCCTTCCTCCCACTTCCTCCCCTAGATGGCAAGTAATCAGATCAAAAAGAAAAAAAAAGTGCAAGCAAACAACAACAATAACAAAAGCAAAAATGCTATGTTGTGCTCCACATTCAGTTCTCACAGACCTCTCTCTGGCTGCAGATGGCTCTCTCCATCACAAAACCATTGAAACTGGCCTGAATCATCTCATTGTTGAAGAGACTCGCATCCATCAGAATTGATCATCGTATAATCTTGTTGCTGCTGTGTATAATGTTCTCTTGGTTCTACTCACTTCATTTAGCATCAGTTCATGTAAGTCTCTCTAAGCCTTTCTGAAATCGTTCTGCTGATCATTTTTTTAAATTGAATCTTTTTTATTTTCAAAACATATGCAAGGATAATTTTTCATCATTGACCCTTGCAAAACCTTGTGTTCCAATTTCCTCCCCTTCCTCCCATACCCTCTCCTAGATGACAAGTAATCCAATATATGTTAAAGATGGTAAAAATATATGTAAATTTAATATAGGCATATGTATTTATACAATTATCTTGCTGCACAAGAAGACAGATCAAAAAGGAAAAAATGAGAAAGAAAATAAAATTCAAGCAAACAACAACAAAATAAGTGAAAATGCTATATTGTGATCCACATTCAGTTCCCATTGTCCTCTCTCTTCTTCATCACAAAATCATTGGAACTGGCTTGAATCATCTCATTGTTGAGAAGAGCCACATCCATCAGAATTGATCTTCCTATAATCATGCTGTTGCCGCGTACAATGAAATCCTGGTGCTGCTCATTTCACTCAGCATCAGTTCATGTAACTCACTCCAGGTCTCTCTAAAATCATCTTGCCGATCGTTTCTTATAGAACAATAATATTTGGGGCAGCTAGATGGCGCAGTGGATAGAGCACCATCCCTGAAGTCAGGAGGACCTGAGTTCAAATCTGGTCTCGGACACTTAACACTTCCTAGCTGTGTGACCCTGGGCAATTCACTTAACCTCAATTTGCCTCAGCAAAAATAAATAAATACATAAATTAAAAAAATAATATTCCATAATCTTCATATACTATAACTTGTTCAGCCATTCCCCAACTGACGGGCACCCATTCAGTTTCTAGCCACTACAAAAAGGGCTGTCACATACATTCTTGCACATGTGGGGCCCTTTCCTTCCTTTAAGATCTCTTTGGGATATAGGCCCAATAGAAACACTGCTGGGTCAAAGGGTATGCACAGTTTGATAACTTTTTGAGCATAGTTCCAAATTGCTCTCCAAAATGGCTGGATCAGTTCACAACTCCACCAACAATGTATTAGTGTCCCAGTTTTCCCTCATACCCTCCAAAATTCATCATTATCTTTTCCCGTCATCTTAAGCCACCACTTTTCTCTTGTGACCTATACCCTCCCACATATATATATATCTATTTATACATGTTTATATGCATGTATATGTATTATTATATAAACACAGATATAAATTTGTACATTTTATGTGTATATGGATAATATATATATGTGCATGCATATATATATGTATATATACATAACATACATATATGCACACACTGAGAAAGACAGAAAGAAGGAGTAACAGAATATTTATTTTCTGAGCAAAGTAATGGTTTTCTAGGGGTGAAGTGAAGTTAGGAAGACCCGATTTCAAATCCAGCCTCAGATACTTCCTAGCTGTGTGATACTGGGCAAGTTACTTAACTCTGTTTGACTTAATGTCCTCAAATGTAAAATGGGGATAACAGTAGCACCTATCTCCCAGGGTTGTTGTAAGGATCAAATGAAATAATATTTGTAAAATTTCTTAGCACAGTGCCTGGAACATAAGAGGTGCTATGTAAATGCTTACTCCCTTCCTTTCCCCCTTATTCCCAGAATGAAAAAGTAGTAGACACTCCTAGTCACTGTAACAGACTGCAAAATATTACTTGGGAAACAAGGATCTATAGAATTCTTGGAATGGGGAGCCAGGCAAGTCTAATGAAGTCTCCTTTGTCCTAAATTCCAGGGGTATGGAACTCACTGCTCACATCATTCCTTTGCACAAACATCTCAGCTTCAAACTCCTTGAGCCAAGACCCTCTGTAGTAAAGTATTACTTTCTCTTTCTAGCTTTATTTCATCATTGTAAGCTCTATCCAAACTGAGTCATGATATGGCTCCTAGGAATGGAGAAAATTAGAGGACCTGAGTTCAAATCTCAGCTCAGCTTCAGGGATCTCATTTTTTTTTTTTTCATCTGTAGAATGAAGGGATTGGGCTAAATGACTTCTAAAGGATCTTCTAGCCTTGAACCTTTCAGACTCCTCAATGAGGGGACTGAGCTAGATGATCTCTGTAAGGTCTACACCAGTTTTTAAATTTTATAATTCCTAAATGAAGCCTATGCTTTTTCAGGCTCTGCTCTTGCTCCCACTGTTCTCATATGAAGAATGTCTTCTGTTCTTCTCAGGCTGCTGAATTTGAACTTTTCCTCTTTTAAAAAAATAATAATAGCTTTTTATTGTTTAAAATAAATGCAAAGATAGTTTTCAACATTCACCTTTGCAAAACTTTGTATTCCAAATTTTTTTCCCTTCCTTCCCTCTACCTCCTCCTCTAGAAAGCAAATAATCAAATATAGGTTAAACATATGCAATTCTTCTATACATATTCCCACATTTATCATTCTGCACAAGAAAAATCAGATCAAAAAGGAAAAAAATGAGAGAAAAAGAAACAAGCAAAGAAAAAACAACAAAAAAGGTGAAAATACTATGTTGAGATCCACATTCAGTTCCCACTGTCCTCTCTCTGGGTGCAAATGGCTCTTTCCATCACAAGATCATTGGAAATGGTCTGAATCACCTCAATGTTGAAAAAAGCCATGTCCATCAGAATTGATCATTGTGTAATCTTGTTGTTGGCATTTACAATGATCTCCTGGTTCTGCTCATTTCACTCAGCATCAGTTCATGTAAGTCTCTCCAGGCCTTTCTGAAATCATCCTGCTGGTCATTTCTCACAGAACAATAATATTCCATAACATTCATATACCATAATTTATTCAGCCATTCCCCAATTGATGGGTATCCACTCAGTTTCCAGTTTCTTGTCACTACAAAAAAGGCTGCCACAAACATTTTTGTACATGGGTCCTTTCCCCTTTTTTATGATCTCTTTGGGATACAGATTCAGTAGAGACACTGCTGGATCAAAGGGTATGCACAGTTTGATAGCCCTTTGGGCGTATGAACTTTTCATTTAAAGCTCAGCTGTAATATTGCCTTTTCTTTAAATAAAGACTTCCTCCTCTTCCCCATTCCTCTTGGTTGATAATGACTTTCTAGGGAGGTACCATGGTATAGTGAAAAGAGCACTGGATTTGCAGCCAAAACATCTGGGTTCAAATCAAATCTCTATTACTTGTTCCCTTTTTGACTTTGGAAGATTACTCAGCCTACTTCTCCTACCTCCCTACTTCCTTGACTTATTTATATAATATAAGGGGATTGTATTGGACGGAGCTTACAATGATGACTTAGAGCTAGAAAGGCAGAATGGTATTTTACTATGGAGAACCTTGAATGCCAGCTTTAAAAGTTCCTTATAAGGGCATCTAGATGGTGAAGTGGACAGCCCACTCAGTCCTGATATCAGGAGCAGCTGAGTTCAAATTTGATCTCAGACACTTAACACTTCTTAGCTGTGTGATCTTGGGCAAATCACTTAACCCCAATTGCCTCATACACACATACACAAAGATTAATTTTTTTTAAAACGGAAAGCAATAAAAAAAGTTCCTTCAGCTCTAGAGCTATGATTCTCTCCTAAGTTTTCACATAGGCCTTTGTTTTGCACCTGTCTTACTTAATAAGAATATCAGAATTACTTACATATATTTAATCCCCATATTGCATTATAAAATCTGTGAAGGCAGGGACCATGTCATCTTTAAACTTTGTGTTTCCCTCATTGTAGTCTGTGTTCCATTTATAGCAAGTACTTAACAAATAAGTGTTTTATTAGATTGAATTTTAGAGAAAAACTTCTTGTTTCCAAAGATATCCCTGCAACTCAGAGCCTAAACACATGAGGAAAACAGGCATGCCCTCAAGTAAGTAAATCTCATACTAGAAGATACATCCTAGAAAACAAGAACATATTAATCTATAGCATTCACATAATGTATAATGAGTATAGCATACTATGGCACAAGAAAATATCAAGCTGTTTTTTAAAAAAAATTTATTAAAGCTTTTTTAATTTTCAAAAGATATGTATGCATACTTTTTCAGCATTAACACTTTTATTTTTATTTTTTATAGCTTTTTTATTTACAAAACATATGCATGGGTAGTTTTTCAACATTAATCCTTGCAAAACCTTCTGTTAGAAATTTTTCCCTCTTTCCCCTAAATGGCAGGTAGTCCAATACATGTTAAATATGTTACAATATATCAGCATTAACTCTTGTAAAACCTTGTATTCCAATTTTTGCCCTCCTTCCCTCCACTCCCTTCCTAGATAGCAAGTAATTCAAAATATGTTAAACATGGTAAAAATATGTTAAATCTATACATACATATTTATACAAATGCATACATATTTATACAATTATCTTGCTGCACAAGAAAAATCCAATCAAAAAAGAAAAAAATGAGGAAAAAAAATAAAATGCAAGCAAACAACAAAGAGTGAAAATGCTTTTTTGTGATCCACACTCAGTTCCCAAAGTCCTTTCTCTGAGTGGCTCTCCTCATCACAAGACTACCAAAAGTAGTGTGAATCATCTAGTGTTGAAAAGAGCCATGTCAACTGATGCTGAGCGAAATGAGCAGAATCAGGAGATCATTATACATAGCAACAAGAAGACTATATGATGATCAATTCTGATGGACATGGCTCTCTTCAACAAAGAAATGTTTCAAACCAGTTCTAATTGTTCAGTGAAGAAAGCCATATACACCCAGAGAGAGGGATATGAAATGTGGACCACAACATAACATTTCCATGCTCTCTATTGATGTTTGCTTGCATTGGGTTTCCTTTCTCAGATCTTTTTTTTTGTAGATACGATTTTTCTTGCACAAAAATGATGTGTGGAAATATATATACATATATTCGATTTGTCAAGTATTTTAACATAATTAATATGTAATGGATTTCCTGCCATCTAGGGGAGGGATGGGGACTAGGGAGGAAAAATTTGTAACAGAAAGCTTTGTAAGGGTCAATGTTGAAGAATTACCCATACATATGTTTTGCAAATAAAAAGTTTTAAAAAAAAAGAGAAAAGAGCCATGTCCCTCTATCTTAAGCTTTTTTTGACTCATCAGAGATTAAATAATTTTTCAGGGATGTTTTTAGCAGAGAATCATTCATCTGGGGCTGGGAGGCATCTTGGAAGTCATCAATCAATCAGCAAGCATTTATTAGGTGCCTTCTATTTGACAAGTGACTGTGCTGAGCTCTTGAGGACACACAAATTTTTTTTTATTAAACCTTTTTATTTGCAAAACATATGCATGGGTAATTTTTCAACATTGACCCTTGCAAAGCCTTCTGTTCCAAATTTTTCTCTCCTTCTCCTCACCCCCTTCCCTAGATGGCAGATAGTCTAATACATGTTATGTTAAAATATATGACAAATTGAATATAAGTATACATATTTAAACAGTTATCTTGCTGTACAAGAATGATTGGATCTACAAGAAAAAAAAACCTGAGAAGGAAAACAAAATGCAAGCAAAAATCAACAGAAAGCATGAAAATGTTATGTTGAGGTCCACACTCAGATTCCACAGGCTTCTCCCTGGATGTATATGGCTTTCTTCATCACTGAACAATTGGAACTGGTTTGAGTGAAGAGAACCATGTCCATCAGAATTGATCATCATATAGTCTTGTTGCTGTGTATAATGATCTCCTGGTTCTGCTCATTTCACTCAACATCAGTTCATGCAAGTCTCTCCAGGCCTCTCTGAAATCATCCTGCCGGTTGTTTCTTACAGAACAATAACATTCCATAACATTCATATACCATAATTTATTCAGCCACTCT
The DNA here is from genome assembly GCA_023553655.1 of Myrmecobius fasciatus. NCBI lineage: Eukaryota > Metazoa > Chordata > Mammalia > Dasyuromorphia > Myrmecobiidae > Myrmecobius > Myrmecobius fasciatus. The sequence goes on from JAJPUD010019038.1 coordinate 13,572, forward strand.
CCAATTGATGGGCATGCATTCAGTTTCCAGTTTCTAGCCACTGCAAAAAGGGCTGCCACAAACATTTTTGCACATGGGTCCCTTTCCCTCCTTTAAGATCTCTTTGGGATATAAGCCCAATAGAAACACTGCTGAGTCAAAGGGTATGTATGCACAGTTTGATAACTTTTTGAGCACAGTTCCAAATTGCTCTCCAGAATAGCTGGATCCGTTCACAGTTCCATCAACAATGTATCAGTGTCCCAGTTTTCCCACATCCCCTCCAACATTCATTATCTTTTCCTGTCATCTTAGCCAATCTGACAGGTGTGTAGTGGTATCTCAGGTTTGTCTTAATTTGCATTTCTCTGATCAATGATCAGGTGATTTGGAGCACCTTTTCATATAACTAGAAATAGTTTCAATTTCTTCATCTCATATCATTTGGAGAATGGCTTGAATTCTTATAAATTTGAGTCAATTTTCTATATATTTTAGAAGTGAGGCCTTTATTAGAACCCTTAAATGTAAAAATGATTTCCCAATTTATTGCTTCCCTCCTAATCTTGTCTGCATTAGTTTTGTTTGTACAAAAACTTTTTTTTAAAGCTTTTTATTTGCAAAACATACGCATGGATAATTTTTCAACATTGACCCTTGCAAAGCTTTCTGTTACATATTTTTCACCCCTCCCCCAACCCTTCCCTTAGATGGCAGGAAGTCCAATTGTACAAAAACTTTTTAGCTGAATATAATCAAAATTATCTATCTGGTGTTCAATTAAGAGGTCTAGTTCTTCTTTGGACACAAATTCCTTCCTTCTCTACAGATATGAGAGGTAAACTATCCTATGTTCCTCTAATTTGTTTATAATATCACTCTTTATGTCTAAATCATGAACCCATTTAGATCTTATCTTGGTATGTGGTGTTAGGTGTGGGTCAAGTCCTAATTTCTTCCATACTAGTTTCCAATTTTCCCAGCAGTTTTTGTCAAATAGTGAGTACTTATCCCAAAAGCTGGGGTCTTTGGGTTTATCAAACAATAGATTGCTATAGTTATTGCCTAGTTTGTCCTGTGATCCTATCCCGTTCCACTGATCAACTACTCTATTTCTTAGCTAGTACCAAACAATTTTGATGACCACTGCTTTATAATATAGTTTTAGATCTGGTACAGTTAGGCCACCTTCATGATCATTTTTTAAAAATTAATTCCCTTGAAATTCTTGACCTTTTGTTTTCCAGATGAACTTTGCTACTATTTTTTCTAGATCTGCAAAATAATTTCTTGGGAGTTTGATTGGTGTGGCACTAAATAAATAGATTAATTTAGGTAGTATTGTCATCTTTATTATATTTGTTCAACCTACTCATGAGCACTTGATGTTTTTCCAGCTGATTAGATCTGACTTTATTTGTGTGGAAAGTGTTTTATAGTTTTGTTCATATAGTTCCTGACTTTCCCTTGGAGATAGGTTCCCAAATATTTTATACTATTGATAGTTATTTTATTTATTTATTTATTTTGCTTTTTGTTGAGGCAATTGGGGTTAAGTGACTTGCCCAGGGTCACACAGCTAGGGAATGTTAAATGTCTGAGATCTGATTTGAACTCAGGTCCTTCTGACTTCAGGGCTGGTGCTCTATCCACTGTGCCACCTAGTTTCCCCTTGATAGTTATTTTGAATGGAATTTCTTTTTGTATCTGTTGCTGCTGGATTTTGTTAGTAATATATACAAATTCTGATGATTTATGTGGATTTATTTTGTATCATGCAACTTTGCTAAAGTTGTGAATTGTTTCTAGTAGTTTTTTAGTTGAGTCTCTAGAGTTTTCTAAATATATCATTTACAAAGAGTGATAATTTGGTTTCCTCATTACATACTCTAATTCCTTTAATCTCTTTTTCTTCTCTCATTGCCAAAGCTAACATTTCTAATACAATATTGAATAGTAATGGTAATAATGGGCAGCCTTGTTTCACTCCTGATCTTATTGGGAATGGTTCTAGTTTGTACCCATTACATATGATGCTTACTGATGGTTTTAAATAGATGCTACTGACTATTTTAAGGAAAAGCCCATTTATTCCTATACTCTCTAGTGTTTTTAATAGGAATGGGTATTGGATTTTATCAAATGTTTTTCTGCATCTATTGAGATAATCATATGGTTTTTGTTAGTTTGGTTATTAATATAATTGATTATGCTGATAGTTTTCCTAATATTGAATCAGCCCTGCATTCCTGGTATAAATCCTACTTGGTCATAGTGTATTATCCTGGGGATGACTTTTTATAGTCTAATTGCTAATATTTTATTTCAGATTTTTGCATCAATATTCATTAGGGTCCTAAACTAATTTATCTATTTAGTGCTATACCAATCAAACTCCCAAGAGATTATTTAACTGAACTAGAAAAAATAACAACAAAATTCATCTGGAAAAACAAAAGGTCAAGAATTTCAAGGGAATTAATGAAAAAAAATGCAAATGAGGGTGGCCTAGCTGCACCAGATCTAAAACTATATTATAAAGCAGTGGTCACCAAAACCATTTGGTACTGGATAAGAAATAGAGTAGTGGATCAGTGGAATAGGTTAGGTTCACAGAACAAAATACTCAATGACAATTGTAATCTAGTGTTTGATAAACCCAAAGACCCCAGTTTTGGGGATAAAAACTCACTATTTGACAAAAACTGCTGGGATAATTGGAAACTAGTATGGAAGAAATTAGGCATTGACCCACACCTAACACCATATACCAAGATAAGGTCAAAATGGATTCATGATCTAGGCATAAAGAATGATATTATAAACAAATTAGAACAATGTAGGATGGTTTACCTCTCAGACCTGTGGAGGGGGAAGGAATTTGTGACCAAAGAAGAACTAGAGGTCATCATTAATCACAAAATAGATAAGTTTGACTATATCAAGTTAAAAAGTTTTTGTACAAACAAAATGAATGCAGACAAGATTAGAAGGGTAGCAGTAAACTGGGAAAATATTTTTACATCCAAAGGTTCTGATAAAGGCCTCATTTCTAAAATATATAGAGAATTGACTCAAATATATAAGAATTCAAGCCATTCTCCAATTGACAAATGGTCAAAAGATATGAACAGACAATTTTCAGACGAAGAAATTGAAACTATTTCTGGTCACGTGAAAAGGTGCTCCAAGTCACTATTGATCAGAGAAATGCAAATTAAGACAACTCTGAGATACCACTACACACCTGTCAGATTGGCTAAAATGACAGGAAATGATAATGATAGCTGTTGGAGGGGATGTGGGAAAACTGGGACACTGATACATTGTTGGTGGAACTGTGAACGGATCCAACCATTCTGGAGAGCAATTTGGAGCTATGCTCAAAAAGTTATCAAACAGTGCATACCCTTTGACCCAGCAGTGTTTCTACTGGGCCTATATCCCAAAGAGATCTTAAAGGAGGGAAAGGGACCCACATGTGCAAGAATGTTTGTGGCAGCCCTTTTTGTAGTGGCAAGAAACTGGAAATTGAAAAGATGTCCATCAATTGGAGAATGGCTGAATAAATTATGGTATGTGAATGTTATGGAATATTATTGTTCTGTAAGAAATGACCAACAGGAGGATTTCAGAGAGGATTGGAGAGACTTGCATGAACTGATGCTGAGTGAAATCAGCAGAACCAGGAGAACATTATACACAGAAACAAGACTATATGATGATCAATTTTGATGGACATTGTTCTCTTCAACAATGATGTGATTCAAACCAGTTGTGCTGCGATGAAGATAGTCATATACATCCAGAGAAAGGCCTGTGGGAACTGAGAGTGAACCACAACACAGCATTTTAACGCTTTCTGTGAATATTTCCATGCATTCTGTTTTCCTTCTTAGGTTGTTTTTTTTTCTTCTTCTCTTTCTAGATCTGATGTTTCTTGTGCAGTAAGATAACTGTGTAGATATGTATACATGTATTATATTTGTCATATAATTTATCCTATCTAGCATGTATTGGATTACCTGTCATCTAGGGGTGGGGGGTAGGGGGAAGGAAAGGAAAAGTTTGGGAAAAAAAAAGTTTTTTTGCAAAGGTCAATGTTGAAAGGTCACTCATATGTTTTGCAAATAAAAAGCTTTATAAAAAAAATATTCATTAGGGAAATTGGTCTATAATTTTCTTTCTCTGTTTTCACCCTACCTGGTTTAGCTATCAGCACCATATCTGGAGGACACACAAATATAATGAATAAAAGAATCCCTACTTTCAGGGAGCTTACATCCTACCTGGGGAGACAAAATGTATCTAAGTATATATAGAATAAATAGATAATAAATACATTTAAATACAAAGCAGTAACTATAAGATAGTTTGAGGAGAACACTGGTGATTGAGTTGGTCACAAAATGATTCATGTAAAAGAGTTTGAAGGAAAGTTTCCTTGTCTTGAAGGAAAAATTCTATGATATAGAAGTGAAGTGGGAATGCATTCCATCCATGGAAAATAACCTATGCAAAGACACAGAGAGAGGATGAGTGATATGTATGTGTGTGTGAAGAATAGCGAGAATACCAATTTGGCTGGACCACAGAGAACAAGAGGGGAATTAATGTACAATAAAACTCTGGAAAGATAGATTGGAGCCAGGTTGTGAAGGTCTTTAAAAATTAAACAGAGAGGTTTAGGGAGCTACCACAATTATGTATGAAAAATAATTTTGGCAGCAGGATATAGGGTGGACTGAAGCTAGGAGAGACTTGAAACAGGAGACCAACCAAAAACTTTTGTAACAATCTAAGTGAGAGGTAATAAGGATCTAAATCAAAATAGTAACTGTGTGAGTAGAGAGAAGAGGATGGATGTCTGCAATGTTGTAAAGATAAAAACAGCAAGATTTGGCAACAAATTGAATTTGTGGGGTTTAGTTTTGGATATGTGGAGTTTGAGATATCTCAAACAGGAACATTGTTTGACAGATAGATTGAAGTTTAGGAGAGAGTGGAGATATATACATATATAAATATATTTTTAGATAGAGAGATATATAGGTTGGATATATGAATTTATAGATAAATAGATAATTGAGAGATAGATCTCTTACTTCTAAGTGCCTTTCAGTTACCTTGAACAAGATGTCCAGTAGACATCTTAAACTTAATGTGTCCAAAGCTGAAATCATTTTATTTCTCCCAAACCTTCCCCTTTTCCTAACTTCTCTGTTACTAGAGAGGATGGTGTCATCCTTCTATTCTCAGCCTTACAACCTTACAAGCTAGGACAGCATCCCCAACTCTTCTTTATCTCTCATCCTTCATACTTCATCTGTTACTAAAGTCTTTTGATTTCAACTTTGCAGCCTCTCTTGAATATATTCTCTTCTGTCCTCTGACATTGCTACCACTAGTGCAGACCTGCATCACCTCATACCTGTTCTATTGCAAAAGCATAGTGAATAGCTTATCTGTCTTAAGTCTTTGCCCAGCCAGACAACAGAGTGGTTTTCCTAAAGCTCCAGCTGGCTACTCAACAAACTCTTGTGGTTCCCTATCACCTCCAGGATCAAATGAAAAATCCTCTATTTGGGATTCAAAGCCCTTCATAATCTAACCCTCTCTTACCTTTCAAATCTTTTTACATCTTATTCCTCTCCAGTTATTCTTTGATCCACTGATATTGCATTCCATCTCTTGGTTCTGGGCATTTTCATTGAGTGTCTTCCATTAGGGGAATGTTCTTCCTTTTCATCTCACTTATTGGCTTCTTAGGCTTCTTTTAAGCCCCAACTAAAATCTCATCATCTACCACTGCACATCCCCTTTCCAGCAATGCTAGAAATCATAAAAGAGGGAAAAGGACCCACACACGTGCAAAAATGTTTGTAATAGCTCTTTTTATGTTGACAAAGAAATGGAAAATGAGTGGATGACTATCATTTGTAGAATGATTGAATAAGTTATGGTACTTGAAAGCCTTTCTCAGTTACTTTTAATTCTTTTTTTTTTTCAACAGTATTTTTCCAAATACATGTAAAGATTGTCTTCAACATTCATTTTTGTAAAACTAGGTTCTATTCTCTCTTATCTCCTCCTCCCCAAGATAGCAAACAACCTTATATAGATTAAATATGTGTAATCTTTTAAAACATATTTCTATATTTGTCATGTTGTACAAGAAAAATCAGATGAAAAGGAAAAAAATGAGAAAGAAAACAAACAAACAGATGAACAAACATTCAGTCTCCAAAGTTCTCTCTTTGGATATGGATAGCATTTTTGATTCCAAGTCAGTGAATTTTGTACAGCAATCTTTCGAAGTTTTGTGGCACATATGGAAATACTGTCTCATAACCACAACATCTTTTATCCTTGTCTTGCTGGCTGACACTAAGATTTTGGACCAGACTTGTGACTTTCTCAATAGAGCAAACTCCCTATGAGAAAATGCTTTATCCATGAAGGTTAGCAACTTATTGTTGCTAGGGAGGCCAGGAGACACTGAGAATGACTTATTCATGACCATATAACTCATATGTATGTGAGGCATGACTTGAATTCAGGTCCTTCCTGACTCTGAGGCAGATTCTCCATTCATTATGCCAAGTGGCTTCTGAAAGTACAAAGATTATGATATATGAAAACCCAAATTCACAAATCAAATAAATTTAAGAGGTTATGTTTTACTTTATACAAGGGTTCTCAGGATTCTTTCCACCTTTGTCTTATCACAAAAATCCCTTCTGTAGTTTTCAAGAGGATTTGATTTATATGAATTGCATTTATGTACAATTAAGGGGAAATTTATAAAACAAAGGATATTTCCACTCCTAAGACATAAACCCAGTTTTGTACTGAACACTTCTGTCTTTACTTCATCTCACAAATCATAATTAGGAAAAAGATGCTCTTACCTTATCTTTTCACAACTGATGTCCTATAGCTCTCCTTTCATGGAGATATCGCTGGAGTGATTCCCCTTCCTGTGAGTCATTATGACATCACAGAATTCTGAGGCAGTATCAAAAAAGATATGCTACTTCTAAGTGCCATTTTTATTCCTTTAACAATTCCCTTTACCCCAGACCCAAATCTTCTCCCACATAGTGAGAAATCTGTGCTTAATATTGAATCATGCAGTTTGGCAGCATATTGTAGTGGAAAGACTTGAAGTCAGGGGAGATATAAATTTAAATCCTGCCAAGGACATAACTAGTTGTACTTATCTATAAAATGGGGATGATGATGATAAAGAATTGTGCTGAAAATCAAATAAGATCATGTATCTAAAAGCACTTTGGGAACATTAAAATGCTATATACTATCAGTTATTATCAATAAAAAATCATTTAATAAGGGCCTGCTATATATTCAGCACTGTCTGATGATATAAAGCCACAAACAAACCAGTCCTTGCCCTCAAGGAGCTTACATTCTAACAGTTTTACATTTATTATGTGCATACGTAAATATATACTATATTTATAATTACATAAACATAAATGTAAAATATCAAACTTTTTTTTTATGTTGAGGCAACTGGGGTTAAGTGACTTGCATAGGGACACAGCTAGGAAGGTGTCTGAGGTCAGATATGAATTCAGGCTTTCCTGACTTCAGGGCTGGTGCTCTATTCACTGCATCACCTAGCTGCCTCAACATATCAAACTATTAAAGCCTGAAATCCATCTGGGCAACAGACATGTTTCATTTACTTTTCTTCTCCTGTATGGATAATTGGGCCAAACTCTTTTGACTAGTTATGGATCTCATCTAGAAGGCTCTGCACTGTGTCAAGATCTGTTGTAAATGTCACCCACAAATAGGAGTATCTGGAGAACTTTATCTTCTTTAGGGAATCTACAACTGGGATTCTGCCCTAAATCTCTTTCATGGCCTTTGTCATGGTCTTGTTTTTCAAGAAGTCTTGTATAATTTTGAAATGTGATTGCGAGACACCTTGTTGGAGGATAATGTTTACAGTAGCATTTTATTCTTCCAACTCAGTTTTAAAAAAAATATAGACAACTCACAACAATTTTTGTATCTTTCAGTCATTTGTATAGAATAAAGATTTAGTCTATTATACAACAAGTTCAAGAAAATTTTCATTCATACAAGTAAATGATGAAATAACAAGTAAGTTATCCAGACCAGAGGTGTCAAACTTTTGGCCTAAACACTTGCAAAATTCTCCAGTATTGTCAGAATCAGGTTAAAATGTAATTGGGGAAATTGATAAATAGTCGAAGGATATGAATAGACAATTTTCAGATGAAGACATTAAAACTGTCTATAGTCTTATGAAAAAATGCTCTAAATCATTATTGATTAGAGAAATGCACATTAAAACAACTCTGAGGTACCACCTCACACCTAATCAGATTGACTAAGATGACAGAAAAAGATAATGATAAATGTTAGAAGGGACACTAATGCATTGTTGGTAGAGTTGTGAAATGACCCAACCATTCTAGAGAGCAATCTGGAACTATGCCCAAAGGCTGTAAAACTGCACATACCCTTTCCAGCAATGCTAGAAATCATAAAAGAGGGAAAAGGACCCACACGTGCAAAAATGTTTGTAGCAGCTCTTTTTATGTTGACAAAGAATTGGAAAATGAGTGGATGATTATCATTTGTAGAATGATTGAATAAGTTATGGTACTTGAAAGTGGCGGAATATTATTGTTCTATTAAAAAATGATTAATAGGCTGATTTTAGGAAAGCCTGGAAAGACTTACATGACCTGATGGTGAGTGAATTGAGCAGAACCAGAACATTGTACACAGCAAGAACAAGATTGTGTGATGATCAACTAAGACAGATTTGTTTTTTCTTCAGCAATTCAATGATCCAAGGCAATCTCAATAATCTTTGGATGGAAAACATCATCCTCATCCAGAGAGAGAACTATGGAGACCAATGTGGATCATTGCATACTATTTTCACCTTTTTTTCTTCTTTTTAAAATTTCTTCATGGTTTTTCCTTTTTGTTCCAATTTTTCTCTACCATATAACTCCTGTGGATATATGTAAAAATGAAAAGTACATGTATAAACCTAAAAGAAATTTTAAAAGAAAAGAAAAATATAATTGGGGAATCTTTAATAAAATAAACAAAATTATAATGAATATAATGTTAATTTATGGCTTTCTAAGTCAATAACAGCCTGTAGGGATATCTTTATTTCAGTTTGATACTGTTGGTTCAGACTTTGCTTTGCAGCTGGTTGGGGCTTATCTACAAGTATATATATACAAGCTTGCAAATGGACAATGAATTGGTCACAGAATTGAATAGGAGGAAAAGAAGGGACTGAATATCTTTTGAAAAACTATAGTTCTTTTAATGTTCTTTTATAGTTTTTTAAAAATAGTTTTATATTTCTTTTAAGCTTTTCCTTGGAGTAAAAACTCATCTTTTTAATACCAAAATTTTTGTAGACCAGTTATATGGAATCCTTTAGTCTTTAAAGGACTGAAACTAAGAATCACCCTCAGGTGAATGTTAGGAGAGAACATCTAAGTTTCAATACATTAAAATCAAAAGTGTTAAGTGTTAAATACAAAATGAAAAAAAATGGGATTTGTAGAAAGTTATCATTTTTTCTTCTTTAATAGAAATATTTTGTTGATGCTCTTTTTCCCCCGTCATTGAAACCTCCCATTGAATCTCCCCTCCAACAGCTCTGAATGAACAACTACAGTAAAGTAAAAACTATTCAACACTTTGGCCATGTATGACAACATATGTCTCATTCCATACTTATGGTCTTTTTATCTTGGTGTTATGGTGATGGACACCACAGAAATGGGAGAGAGGAAAAAGAGAGACAGAGAAACAGAGACAGAGACAGAATCAGAGACAGACAGAGAGACAGAGAGAAATTGAAGGGAGGAAAGGGGAGAGGCAGTAATAGAGAAAATTGTGATGAAGAAGCTTTCAATGATCACTTTGGGATGTGAACTTATGGGTATAAATTTAGAGACACTCCAAGAAAATAAAATAAAATCAAGTTAATAGCTGGTCTGTGTTCTCTAAAGAGAAAATTACAGCTCTAGAAGGAAGTACAGCCGGGCCTTGCCAGTTCAGGGCCAGGGACTTTGAACAGCACATTCTAGTCTTATTATTGTGCCTGTAATATGTCAGATAGAGATGTCCCCTAAGTTTTGAGTCAACTGAACAGAGCAAGTATGTGTGTTAGACTCTGATTCATCCTTATACATTCTGCGGAATTTAGGAGCGTTCGCTCAGTTTTCCTCCATTGATAGGCTAAAATGGAGCTTGATATGTGCTATAGCCTCTAAATATGGTAGTCAAATATGGATCATTCAGACACTAATCTATTTATGGTAGGGAGTCAGGAGAAGAAGAATTTCCTCTTGGAAACTCAATTCCCACTCTATCTAGACTCCTGGAGAGGAATAGAATCAGAGGGTTATCTACAGTAAAAAAAAAAAAAAAAAAAAATCTTTGTCCAATTCACCTGGGACTTCTTTGGGGATGGGTGGTAGAGAGAAGAAAGCAAAGGGTGCATTGGCTTAGTCCACTCATTTTGGAAAACAATTTGGAATAATGCAAAAAAAAGTCCAAAACCAAAATGTCTATCATTTGACCCAGAGATTCTGCTTCTATGCATGTAAACCAAGAGAGGTCAAAGAGAGAACAAAAGGTACCATGTAATATGAAAATATAAATAGCTATTTTTTGCTGTAGCAAAGAACTGAAAATAAAGTGAGTTTCGGATTGAATGGGTAATACATGAACTGAACAAACATGTGAGCATAATAGAGTATTATTGTAATTTACAACTGTGCATATGTATAGGAACATAATAAAACATTATTGTATCTTTAAATGACACATGGGGAATTCAGAAAAACATGGAAGGACATATGAGGTTAGGAATGAGTAACTAGATCTAGAAATCAACTGTAATTACATATAAACTGATGCTATATGATGTCTCTACCAATGTAAACTAAAAGATCAATCCCCAAAATGAAACTGAACTCTATGTATTTATAAATACCAAGTTAGATCTTGGAGAAAAGATAAGAAAAGGTACCTCCTTTAATTTGTTAAATAAACAAAGTGGAGTAGAAGAGTATATCATGAGGACTGAAGAGATTGAAGAGGTGAAAATTGAGTGTAATTAAGAGAATCCTGCTATGTATATTGAAATCTCTTATGGGAGCAAGATTTGGTTTGGAGCAAAAGATTATAGCCAGGTGCTGAACTCATTGTTTTAAGTAATAAAAATATTATGGATAAATGGATAATGGTTATCAGGATCTAGATTAAATGATCAATTTGAATAGTCTAAAACTCAAAGGGAAGATTACTGAATTGATAATGGAAGAAGGATAATCTAAAAGAGGAAATGAGAAGAAAGGAGCAATTCAACTCATTTCCCATTAGCAGTGAGTCAGGAGGTATGAGTCACAGTGTAACCAGAACTATAAAAGGTGGCCTGGGATGCAGTATCATCTGAAGGGAGTCAGAGTTCAGTGAATACCAGAAAATAGTAGGAGGGTGAAAGAACAATGTTTGAGATTAAAGCAAGTTTGTTAATTATGGGGCAAGTATTCCAAGAGAGCACAGGAAAGAGTTGGGTAGATCTAGAAGAAGATATTTTAGGACTAGGATTGAAGATAATGGGAGTGAGGGAATAGGCAGTTAGGAATAGAGAATGAAGCTATTTTTCATCAGCCAGGAGTTTAGAATCACTAGAATGGAAATCATTGAGAAATGAGTTCATTATATTGGATTACTTATGTTCTAGGGGAGAGAGAAAAGGAGAAAAATCTGGAACACAAGGTTTTGCAAAGGTGAATGTTGAAAACTATCTTTGTATATATTTGGAAAAATAAAATACAAATTTTTTTAAAAAGAGAGAGATGAGTTTAGCAGAATATCAGAAACTGAAGAGAAGTACATATAGGGAGACTGTTCAGGGCCTTTATGCAATGGAGTGGTGATGTGTCTTGTGAAGTCAAGGAAGCCCACTTTCCAGTAGAAAGGAGCAGTCAAAGTTATGGCCTAGGGAAACCCAGACAGTAGATAGAAACTGAGATTTGGTTGTGGGTCTGGTGCAGAAAAGTTGAAGATGTGATGAAGTGTGAGTGGCATCAATATAGTGTTTTATTTTCTAATAATAGCTTTTTATTTTTAAAATACAGGCAAAGATAGTTTTCAACATTCACTCTTGTAAAACTTTATGTTCCAAATTTTTCTCCCTCCCTTCCCCTCATCCCCCTGCCCTAGACAGCAAGTAATCCCATACAGATCAAACATGTGCAATTCTTCTAAACATATTTCTATATCAATATAACTTTTTAAAAAGTACAAGTGCATAGAACTGAAATTCACAATTCCCGAGTCTTATCTATCATTCTTACTTATACAGTATGACCTTAAGTAAGTCGTTCTACCTAAAGTTTTCTTATTAAGTTCCAGGGACTATTGTATTTTTTATCTTTGTTTCCTCATTACCTACTTTATTCCCTGGCAGAGAGTCTGTATTTAATAAATGTATGATGGGTGACCTATAACATGAAGAGATCCGACTAGATGATCTCTAGGTTTTCTTCTTACAGATCACCAAAGAGAATGGGGCATTGGGTTTGAGTTAAGAAGTCCTGGATTAAAATCCTACTTCTAAAACTATGTGATGCTGGAATGAATGACTTAATTTCTCTTCTTCATCTGTAAGGTATGGGGGGGTAGGAAGGTTGGAGAGAAAGATATTTAATTTGATGACCTTCTAAGATCCTTTTCATTTCCAAATTTATAATTCCATGATTCATTTCTAAATTCTATATATCTCAACAAAGTAGGGATTCTTCTGGTGGGCCCACAGTGATACTACTAGATCTATTATAAACAATTCTATGACAATTTACTCTCCATAAAATAATTCTCTATAACTCTGAGGAGAATATTTAACTTCTCTAAATGTGTGGTGACTTCCTTGTAATGAGGGCCACCTTTACCTTAGGCCCATAAGAGTCTGGTGGACTTTGGATGAAAGTTGAACATATAGGTTATTATTTATTGCATCCAATGGAGATAATAGGTACTATGGTGGGGAATACCAAAGAAACATAGGTTTAGTCTTCAGGAAGAATATACATGAAACAATTATAGAACACTATCTTTATCTCCATCAAGAATAAAAAAAATTATTATAGCCTTCATGTTCCTCCTCTATAAAATGAGGGCTTTGGACTCAATGACCTCTAAGGTCCCTGCTAACTCTAAGTCTAGATTCTCTACTTTATCTCCATCATTGTTGGAAATCCTATTCATTTTTCAAGACCTGGCTGTGGTTTTCCTCAGGAAATCTTCTCAGACTGGTCCAGACCAAATTAATGACCTTTGAACTTCTGGAGCAAGCACATTTGAATCCCATTGTTCAACCACAAAAATTTTAATAACTTGAAAACTTACTTTTAAGATATCTTGTATATTATATTGTTCAACATTCATTCATCATACATTTATGAAACAGTTACAAAGTGCAAAACTTTGATATTGTTTCATGTGTGTCTCATCTCTTTCTTAAGCATAGGGCTTTGCACTTGTATATCCTCTCACCCCTCAATAATGGGCTATTCAATTCAACTAAAGTTTCTGGAGTGTCTACTGTGTGTATAATAGTCTGCATACTGTCTATGTGCAGGGGATAGAAGTTAAAAACAAAGCTGTCCCTACTTTTCAGAAAGTACGTTCTACCTGGGGAAAGTGGGGATTAATGGCTAAAATTAAAACAACACAAAT
>JAJPUD010019039.1:0-15789 GCA_023553655.1 Myrmecobius fasciatus
TCAAAATAACTATCGATAGTATAAAATATTTGGGAATATATCTGCCAGGGGAAAGTCAGGATGTATATGGGCGGGACTGCAAAACACTCTCCACACAAATAGAGTCAGATCTAAACAATTGGAAGGACATCAAGTGCTCTTGGATAGGTCGAGCAAATGTGATGGAGATGGCAATACTACCTAAACTGATCTATCTGTTTGGTGCTGTACCAATCAAGCTCCCAGGAGATTATTTAACTGAACTGGAGAAAATAACGACAAAATTCATCTGGAGGAACAGGGGGTCAAGAATTTCAAGGGAATTAATGAGAAAAAATGCAGGTGAGGGTGGCCTGGCTGCGCCAGATCTAGAGCTATATTATAAAGCAGTGGTCGCCAAAACCATTTGGTACTGGATAAGAAATAGAGTAGTGGATCGGTGGAGTGGGTTGGGTTCACAGAACAAGGTGCTCAATGACAATAGTAATCTAGTGTTTGACAAACCCAAAGACCCCAGTTTTTGGGATAAAAACTCACTATTTGACAAAAACTGCTGGGATAATTGGAAACTGGTCTGGAGGAAATTGGGCATTGGCCCACACCTAACACCATGTACCAAGATGAGGTCGAGATGGATTCATGATCTGGGCATAAGGAATGATATTATAAACAGATTGGAACGGTGTGGGATGGTTTGCCTCTCAGACCTGTGGAGGGGGAGGGAGTTTGTGACCAGGGAGGAGCTGGAGGTCATCATTAATCACAAAATAGATAAGTTTGACTATATCAAGTTGAAAGGTTTCTGTACGGGCAGAATGAATGCAGACAAGATTGGAGGGGTGGCGGTAAACTGGGAAAATATTTTTGCATCCAGGGGTTCTGATGGAGGCCTCATTTCTAAAATGTATAGAGAATTGACTCAAATATATGGGAGTTCAAGCCATTCTCCAATTGACAAATGGTCAAAAGATATGAACAGACAATTTTCAGACGAAGAAGTTGAAACTATTTCCGGTCACATGAAAAGGTGCTCCAAGTCACTGTTGATCAGAGAAATGCAAATTAAGACAACTCTGAGATACCACTACACACCTGTCAGATTGGCTAAAATGACAGGAAATGATAATGATAGCTGTTGGAGGGGATGTGGGAAAACTGGGACACTGATACATTGTTGGTGGAACTGTGAACGGATCCAACCATTCTGGAGAGCAATTTGGAGCTATGCTCAAAGAGTTATCAAACAGTGCATACCCTTTGACCCAGCAGTGTTTCTACTGGGCCTATATCCCAAAGAGATTTTTAAAGAGGGAAAGGGACCCACATGTGCAAAAATGTTTGTGGCAGCCCTTTTTGTAGTGGCAAGAAACTGGAAATTGAGGAGATGCCCATCAATTGGAGAGTGGCTGAGTGAATTATGGTATATGAATGTTATGGAATATTATTGTTTTGTGGGGAATGACCAGCGGGAGGATTTCGGGGAGGATTGGAGAGACTTGCATGAACTGATGCTGGGTGGGGTCATCAGAGCCGGGGGAACATTGTGCACAGCAACAAGACTATATGATGATCAATTTTGATGGACGTGGTTCTCTTCTGCAGTGGTGTGGTTCAGGCCAGTTGTGCTGCGATGAGGATGGTCGTGTGCATCTGGGGAGAGGCCTGGGGGAGCTGGGGGTGGGCCGCAGCGCGGCATTTTGGCGCTTTCTGTGAGTGTTTCCGTGCATTCTGTTTCCCTTCTTGGGTTGTTTTTTTTTTTTTCTTCTTCTCTTTCTGCGTCTGATGTTTCTTGTGCGGTGGGATGGCTGTGTAGATGTGTATACATGTATTGTATTTGTCATGTAATTTATCCTATCTAGCATGTATTAGATTACCTGTCATCTAGGGGTGGGGGCGGGGGGAGGGAAAGGAAAAGCTTGAGAAAAAAAGTTTTTTTTGCAGGGGTCAGTGTTGAGAGGTCACTCATATGTTTTGGCAAATAAAAAGCTTTATTAAAAAAAAAAAGAAAAGGTGCTTCAAATCACTATTGATCAGAGAAATGCAAATCGCGACAACCCTGAGGTACCACTTCACACCTGTCAGATTGACTAAAATGACAGGAAAAGTTAATGATGAATGTTGGAGGGGATGTGGGAGGGCTGGGACACTGATGCATTGTTGGTGGAGCTGTGAATGGATACAGCCATTCTGGAGAACAATTTGGAGCTATGTTCAAAAAGTTATCAAACTGTGCATACCCTTTGACCCAGCAGCATTTCTATTGGGCTTTTAACCCAAAGAAATCATAAAGGCAGGAAAGGGCCCCACATGTTGAAGAATGTTTGTGGCAACCCTTTTTATAGTGGCTAGAAACTGGAAATTTTATAGATGCCCTTCAATTGGAAAATGGCTGAATAAATTATGGTATATGCATATTATGGAATATTATTTTTTTGTAAGAAATGACCAGCAAGATGATTTCAGAGAGGCTTGGAGAGACTTACATGAACTGATGCTGGGTGAAATGAGCAGAACCAGGAGATCATTATACACGGCAACAACAGTACTATATATGACGATCAGTTCTGATGGACATGGCTCTCTTCAACAATGAAATGCTTCACCCAACCTCCAATTGTTCACTGAAGAAAGCCATATACACCCAGAGAGAGGGATGTGAAATGTGGACCACAACATAACATTCTCATACTCCTTGACTGATGTTTGCTTACAATATGTTTCCTTTATCTGATATATCTTTTGTGTAGATAAGATTTTTCTTCTACAACAATGATAAGTTTGGAAATATGTATACATATATTCGATTTGCCAATATTTTAACATAATTAATATGTAGTGGATATCCTGCCATCTAGGGGAGGAGTGGGGAGTTGGGGGGAAAATTGTAACAGAAAGCTATGTAAGGGTTATTGTTGAAGAATTACCCACACATATGTTATGCAAATAAAATAAAAAAATAATTTTAAAAAATGGTTTTAAGTATAGTTTCTATAGAAATCACAAAACTATTGTTGTATGAACTGATATATATATATATATATATGTATACATATATACATATATATATGTATATATGATGGATATCTTGTCCTAAGACCCCCAAAATGTACTTGTGTTTTATAGTTAGATTAAATGTTATTTTCAAATTATTGTGTAGATAAGGAATGATATCTTTGTCCCCGACTCTTCTTTTTCCTCTTCTGTGACCCAGCATCATCAACCTTTCCCCCACTAGCTCTTGGTACTTTTAGGCTTCATTCTCTCCAAGATTCCAAATACTTGTTATTAGATCTTTGCTGATCTTTATAACTTATTAACCATCAACATCTATCTACTGTCCCCATCCCAAAATGTTCTACTTTTAACAATTTTCTACTATACTCACATTTGGGATTGGAATTCTATTTCCTGACCAAATTATTGTTCTGATCTTGTAACATCTTTTTCTTTCTATGAATAATCTCAATATATAAACTCTGTTATAATCCTAAAATCACCAAATATCCTGAAATTTGAATGAAAGCTTGTTCAAAGATTAGAAGTTCATTGCAATTACACTTCCATGAGTCTATCAATAATTCTCCTGTTTCCTAGACAAACACAATCAAGAATATTGATAGCATCATGTCACTTAAATCCTACCCCAAAATTATAGCAATAGATAAAAAATTCACCCTGACCAACTTAAATTTATTTATATACATAATTTATATGAAATAATTTTAAATAATAAATTCATATTAATATATAAATTTATATAAAAATTAGAGATACCTAGAGGGCAAAGTGAATAGAGCACTAGCCTTGAAGTCAGGAGAATCTGAGCTCAAATCTAGTCTCAGATACTTAATATTTACTTGCTATGTGACCCTGGGCAAATAACTTATCCTCAATTGTCTCCAAACAATTTTTATATATGTAGTACAATAACAATTTTAAGTTATGAAAACTATTAGCAAAATCTCATTAAAGAAAAAATCCCCATGTAATCATAAATATATAAAAATATAAATTATATATAAATTGTTTTTTAAAAAGTCTTTAAAATAAAAATGCTAAAAACTGAAGAAGACAAGCAAAATAATTTTAATATAATGAAAGTATTAATAGTTAACATTACATTTAGTAATGAAGACAGAAAATTTTCCAATAAATAAAGGATAACTCCCTGCCTTTTTTTTTTAATTCTACTTTTTATGTTAGGCCACAGATGTCCACAATAGCAGTAACTGACCAGAGGAAAGATATATATTTGAAAAGGGGGAAAAATATTTTATAATGGGCTTTTTTTCTTTTTTTAATTTTATTTTTAATACACATTTTTTATGAATTGTGTTAGGAAAGAAAAATCAGAGAAAAAAAAGCATGGGAGAGATAAAAAATAAAACAGAAAAAATAATTGAACATAGCATGTGTTGATTTACATTCAGTCTCTGCAGATCTTTTTCTGGATGCAAATGGCATTTTCTATTCAAAATCAATTGGCAGTACTTTGAATCATTGTACTATTTATAAGAACCAGGGTTTTCAGAGTTGATCATCATGCATTCTTGCTGTTATTGTGTATATAATATATACTTGGTTCTGCTTGTATCTCTCAGCATCAGTTCATGTAAATCTTTCCAGGCTTTATATAATTAACTTGTTTACCATTTTTATAGAACAGTAATATTCCATTGTTTTCCTGTACCACAAATTATTCAGACATTCCCCAATTGATAAGCGTACACTCATTTTCCAGTTCTATGCTACCAGAAAAGATTTGTCACATTTTTTTTGCACATATGGGTCTTTTTCCCTCCTTTATGATTTCCTTGGGGAACAAACTTTGCAGTGACACTGCTGTGTCAAAGGGTATGAACAGTTTGATAACTCTTTGGGCATAGTTGTAGATTGCACTCAAGAATGGCTGGGTCATTTTATAACTGCACCAACAATGCATTAGTGTCACAGTTTTCTCATATCCCCTCCAACATTTATCATTATATTTTGCTGTCATCTTAGCCAATCTGAGAGGTGAGGGGTGGTACCTCAACATTGTTTTAATGTGCATTTCTCTAAGCAATAGTGATATAGGACTTTTTTTTTCATTTAACTATAAATGGCTTTAATTTCATCATCTGAAAATTGAATGTTCATATCCTTTGACCATTTATCAATTGGGGAATGATATGTATTCTTATAAATTTGATACAGTTCTGTATATATTTTAGAAATGAAACCTTTATCAGAAACAATGGCTGTAAAGATTCCCCCCCCCCAGCTTTGTATTTCCCTTTTAATCTTTTTTCTGTTGGTTTTGTTTGTGAAAACCTTTTCAATTTAATGTAATCAAAGTCATCTATTTTGCCTTTAATAACGTTCTCTAGTTCTTCATTGGACATAAATTCATCCTTTCTTCAAAGATCTGAGAGGTAAATTATCCCTTGT
This sequence comes from Myrmecobius fasciatus, assembly GCA_023553655.1. Classification (NCBI taxonomy): domain Eukaryota; kingdom Metazoa; phylum Chordata; class Mammalia; order Dasyuromorphia; family Myrmecobiidae; genus Myrmecobius; species Myrmecobius fasciatus. The sequence goes on from JAJPUD010019039.1 coordinate 5,410, forward strand.
TCTCCTAATTTGTTTATGGTATTATGCTTTATACCGAAATAATGTATCCATTTTGACCTTATTTTGGTGTGGAATGTGAGACGTAGTTCTATGCTGAGTTTCTGGTATATTATTTTCCAGTTTTCCCAGAAATTTTTTTCTCTGGCTTTCTGATTGTTCCTGGTCTGTATTTTTTCTTCTAGAGACAAATTCAATTCTGTTCTCCCTTTCTTTAATATTTATACAAAAGCTTTCCACTAGATTGTCTTCATGAATTCCTTGTATGAGTATGCCTTATGTATGAATATGAGTATTCCACCTCACCCTCTTTAACCTATTGTAAGATAATAGTTTTAGAGCTAGAAAAAACTGGAAACCATATGGTCCAACATACTCAATTTATATAAGTGACTGAAATTTAGAAAGTTTAACTTATTTGCTCAGGTCTTTCTGACTTAAAGCCAATACTATCTGCTATGCCATGTTTTTTTTTTCTTTTGAATAAGCTATAACCATGCAGAGTCATATTTCACTCATAAGCTCCATTCCACCAATTTTCAGTCATAACTCTTTGGTCAAATTTGACTCCCTACATTACAAATTCAGTTCACTTTGCTTGTTACCATAATCTTGGGGATATAAATAAGAGTATATAGGTTTTACTAATGACTATTTTTGTCTCCTATAAACTTCAAAATTTCTTAGCTTCCATTTTGAATGAATAAATCAAGAGGCATTTATTCAGCACTGTTAATTGGGAGAAATTAAAATAAAAATTCAAGTTAATTTCCATTGTTAAGAAGATTACTGCATCATTAAGGGGATAGGGAGAGAAGGATATGTATAGCATACTTAGGGAAGTAGTTTCCAGAGCTAGGGTATTTTAATTTGTTCAAGAATAATGAATGGATCCATAGAGAAATGAATCTGCACAGCTTTTCAAATAGCAATGGCAGTGTAACATTGTTCATAGCTTTTTGTCTAAATTGTAGCTACTCTTTATTCTTTCTAGCTTAGTGAATATACATAGTTCATTTCTTTCTGTATGCTCTTCAGTTTAATTTGATCCTCATAAAAATATCACAGAGTATACAATGTTATTATCATTATCCAAGTGTATAGATGAGAAAATGCAGTCTCAGTAAGATTAATTGGCTTGCAACATGACCAATATGTGGCAGAAACATGGTTTATACCTAGGGCTTCTGGCACCATATCTAATGTTTCTCCCACTTGATCGGGGTCTTTATTTCTATTTCTTCTTCCTGAAATAGTGCATAATTGAAAGGGTTCTTGAAATTTAGTAGTATGCCACAGTACTAACATCCAAAGGAAGTATCATTGTTACATAACTGACAAAACACATTGATCTTTTGAATGTAGATGTCTAATGAAGGGAAGCTCATGACCTCTCAAAGCAACCAATTTGACTTTTTGAAAGTATTAATTAGTGGGAAATTGCCTTGACATCATGCCTAATTTGTAGCTTCCATCTATTGCTCCCAGTATGACCCTCAGAGATGAAACTAAACAAATATGATTTCCCTTCCACCTAGCAAGTCTATGAACAATTGATGATAGCTGTTGCATCATATGTAGCTTCAGTCTTCTCCAGACAAAGTCTCCTTTCCTCCCCACAATAAACAAAAGCAAAAAAAACACCCCAATTTCATATGTGTTTGATATAGATATAGACTCAAAGTCTTTAACTCTTCTGATACTACTCTACTATATCTTCTCCAGATTATTGAGTTTCTTCATCCTATTGAGAATTGAATATTAAACTGCATATGTGGTCTTACTAGAGAAGAGTACAGAAGAATTATCACCTCTATATAGAAATCATGCTTCTCTTAATGAAGCACAAGATCATATTACTTTTTTTGCCTGCCATATCTCACTGCTGACTCACTTTTAAGCTTGTAGAAAGCTAAAACATGAAGATATTCTCCAAAAAAATGGTGTCTAACCATACCCCTTTTATATGTAACTTTGAAATGGCATTTTTATCCTCCTAAATATCATTTCATTAGATTTAGCCCAATTAAAAAAAAAACAACTTTTTTTTTTTGTCAAAACCAAAGCCAAAAACAAAAAAAACTTTTGAAATTCTAACTCTGCCGTCTAGTGTGTGAGTGCTTCCTTCCAACCTTGTGTTGACTGAAAATATGAAGAACATGTTATCTATGTTATCTAAATCACTGATTTAATAAAGGTAAAAGAACCCAAAACTAAACATAGTTCCCACCTTGGGTCCTTTCACTAGAGATGTCCTACAAGATTGGCATTGGACCATTAATTACCATCCTTTGAATGTGAAACCCTAACTTCATTATTATTTAATCTAGATTTCTGCATTAATTATATAAGAAAATCATGTCTTACTTTATGAAATTTCAGTAGGTAAGAAATAGGGGTGGGTAGTTGCTGGAAGAGAAAATAGGATATGAAAAACTTTGTAGTAGGAAAGCAGAATTTTTTAAAGGAATAAGTGACTTGTTCAATTTGAGTATAGTGTAACATACAGGTATGTAATATAGAGCTCTAAAGGAAACTTGCAGTTAAACTATAGTACTATTACTTTGAATACCAGCCTAAGAAATTCATTTTTTTATTTCACAGGCAATGATAATGAAAGTATTTGAATAGAGGAGTGTCAAAGTGGATGAAAAATTCTCACAGCACTGTGTAAGGTTGATTGGAAGGGTTGGAAATCAAGGACACCATTAGGATATTACAACAATTATACTGATAAGGGTAAAAAAAAAACACTTGGATAAGATTTGTGGTCATCACAATGAAAATGAAAGGAAGACATGAAAAACATAACAAAGTGAATATTAATAGAATCCAAATGGGGGAATAAGGGAGAGAAACATGACTTGTAGGGTATTAATTTTGGCAAATTTTTTTAACTCTTTTTGTATTTGGCCAATTGAATTTTTAAATGAGTTCTTTTGTTCATTGCATTTTTTCCCCTTTTCACAAATTTTGTTTTTCAATGAATTGGTTTATTTTTCATATCTATTTGGTAAGGAATGATATGGTATTTCCATTTCATTCAATCTATTTTGTAGGGAGTTATATGCTTTTCCCATTTCATCAAATCAATTTTAATGTTTTCTCAGATAATTTCTTGTTTTCCTTTTCCATAACCTCTTGCAAAGACCTCATTTCCTTTCCTCATTTTTCTTCTAGCTCTCTTTTAATATCCTTTTTGAAATCTTTCAAGAAATACTTGTGAAATGGGAACCTACTCATATTATCCTTTGGGGCTTCATCTGTATTTGATTTGCCTTTAGAAATCTCAAGGTTGGAGGTCTGTTCTCTCTCTATAAAAGCTGTCTGTGGTAAGAGTTCTTTTTGCTTTTTTGCTCATTTTTAAGGGTTGAGAACTTCTCTTAAGGCAAAGGGATGACAGATTCTTTAATTTACCCTAGGGCAGTTCTGCTGACTTCCAGTGCTGGGAAATCTTGGAAAAGTCCAACATTTTTCTCGGGCTCAATGGCTTACAATTTGCCTTTTGTATTTGCTTTTGCTTTTTTTTTTTTTTAACTGCAAATCTTGCAGCCAGGACAGAGTAGTCTAAAAACCTTACAATAAATTCCTTGGTGGGGCCACAATGCTCTGGCTCCCTGCCCCAGCTCCTTGCCCGGGGTTCCCTATGCTGCAGTCTGTACTCAGCACACCAACTCCCTGCTTAATTAAAACAAACATATTCTGAAGTTCTTCCAAAATATCTTCTTCTGGAAATGTGTAGTACTCCAAATATTTGGAGTTCGGGTTCTGTTACTCCAAAACCAGTTTAGAAGTTTAATCTGCTGTTGGCTTGAGATAAGACTGGAGGTCAGATACAGCCATGTTTACTCTTCATCATCTTGGCCAGTGTATTAATTTTTGATGCCTGGAAAAATGATGGTATCAATCAGGAAGAACTGCTATCACACTGAAGATGAATTTATTTTCAGGCATATTGAGTTTAGGGAATAAATGGTATATCCATATAGACATAGCTCTAAAGAGCTTGTTTTGCCCTATAAAAGGTCCCAGATATAAAAATCAGTGGAACAGAGAACTCACTAGAGCTTTGGGTAACAAATGTTAAGTCTTGTGCCTTTGAAAACTTTTCAGCTTTAAATGAAACATCATAAATTTCCCAATGAAACAAAGGGAATGGATTGACCTTCCTTATATATCTTCCTTTTAAGAGAATTAGAAAAAATAATGAATTTGTTTAGAGTTGACATTTTCATAGGTTATTCTGTTGCATCATGTTTTATCCTTATATAAACTGGCTGTGGTGAGGCAGCACTTTCCTTGATGCAACTCTCCTTATTTTAACACAGTTTCTTCTCCATATATAATGCCCATACAGCTTCCTTCAGTCTCAGTTTCCCCTACCAGCTTCCCTAGTGAAACTTCTCCCTGTGAAATCTAATTGGCCTTAGCTTCCCTATTGCAGTTTCCTACCCTAGGGTTAATAAAAGCCTATGCCATGTGTACTTTAGACCTTTCAGACTTGGTGGGTACCCAAGATTGTGGGTGTCACTATAACTTTTGGGTTGCCTGATGACTGACTGACAGATGGATTTCCAGATAGGGATGTGTCCAGAGAAGATACGACACTCAATATTGTTGCAACTCTGTGCTTTATTAGGACAAAATAAACCTACTTCTTTGTTAAAGGTTTGAAATTCAGAAGTGCCTAATTTAGTCCAGACATTGAACCTGACCTATGAGAGCACTGGCTTTAGAGCCTTGCCTACACCAGTGGCAAAACAAGGGAATTAGGAAATGGACTGAATCCAATTCTAAAGAAAGAAAATTCTCAATCTTCTTTCATCTAAACATTGGAGAAAAGTTGAAAGTCTAGAGGGTAACATTTTCCTTAATGCTTTAAAATAGCACTATAATGGTCTTACTCTTTTTTGTGTGTGTGTCATGGGAAAAAATGCTAGACAAAAGTTGGAAGAAACCATGATGGAAAAGGATGCTATTTACAGATAAAACCCTTTTCCTGTCACCGTTGTGATACATATGGCTATTGCTAGCTTCCTATATTGTTCTCTGGGGCTATTAGGACTTGTCTAATTTTTTGAGGATGATGATGGAAACCTCAAAATACCCATACTAGAAGAAAAGAATCACAAAGAGTAATGTTTGATGATCATACTAGTTTTTGAAGATATGTGTTTGTTATTATTACTATTATTATTACAGCTTATCGTAGCAATCTCTTGAAATCTTGCTGGTCCTTCAGAACAATTTCACGCAGTTTGTCCTCTATTTTAGAATGCTACTGTATATGAATACACTAAGGAAATTATTCAAAAATCTGATTCTCTACAACTAACATTTATTAAGTTTGTAACCTGTCCAAGACATCATGCTTGATACTGCAAATATAAGTACAAAAAAAAAGGACTTTTTTTTTCTTAAGGAGATTATATTTTTCTGGGCATTGGTAAAAGTAATATGATAGAGGAAATAACCCAATAATTTGTTAATACATTTTCATTAAGCACCTGAAATATGTCGAACACTATGCTTAGCATTGTAAATACAAAAGCAACACTGAAACAATGGAAGTGAACTAAGTACTTTCTATTTCATCATTGGAACTATGTGAACTAGGCAAGAAAGAAATCACACCCCCCCTCACCCAGGGTCTCACAGCCACTTTTGTCAGAAATAGATTATTTTGAAAATAAATTGACTCAAAGCCATTTGGGGCAACCTAAATGGATCAAAATGTCCTCATATTCAATTATAAGCCACTCTGTTGCATAATCACATTAGTTCATATATCTACTATAGTTGCTACAGATGAATAGGGAGTTGGTCACAGAATTGAGAATTTGCAGGAATGCATTTGGAAAACTTCATAATGCTTTAATATATTCCCAACCTATTCCCTGATATCACAAAACAATTTTCAACAATATTCTTCCATGGATGTTTTGTAGTTGCAAATCTTGAACATCATAATTCCCAAAGATTAAATGTTACAGATATACTTAAGATCAGTGGAAAAACATGTGGTAGGCATTTTTTCAATGATGATCAATTATATAAAGGATATCACTGAGAAAATAGTTGAATAAAAAAGAGATGGCATAAATTTTGGTGAAAGGTAAGAATAATAGTACTTAAACTCATCTCTGCACTAGTATCTACAAAGTGGATAAGTTAAAAGGCCTCAATAAGGTATGGAGCTTATTGGTTTGAGTTCCCATGGAAGAAATATGGGAGACTATGAATAATAAATATACTGGATTAAAATTCATAGTGTAGATGAATGGTTACCAATGTAGGGAACTACTAATGAAATTACAGTTGGACTGGAGAATTGATATAAAAAGCCTCTCAACCTAGGAGCACTTATTAAGTGCCTGTGGTGGGCACTGGTGATGCAAGTACAAAGAATTAAACAGTTGCTACTTTCAAGGAACTTACAATCTAATGGTAATTCAAGAATACTCTGAGTATGTATAAAGTGAATAAATACCAACACAATATATAAAAGGTTATTAGATAAAAGGTAGTTTGAGAGGGAGAGCACTAGGAGTAGAGGTGATCAGGAAAAATGTGGAAGATAATAACTAAGTTATGTCAAAGAAAGAGGGTTTTATGAGACAGAACTATAGAGTAAATATATTCCAAACACGAGGCACAGTCAGTATAAGAACCCAGAGCTAGCAGATGAAATGTGTGAAGAGAGAATACCGATTTGATAGGATTACAAAATGGAGTTAATGTTCCAATGCTATTGAAAAGATAGTTTGAAGACAAATCTTAAAGGGCTTTAAAAGCTAAACAGAAGAATTTATACTTGATCTTGGAGATAATAGGGAGCCACTGAGGTTAACAACAGGGGAAGAAAATGTTCATATTTTTGCTTAAGGAAATTACTTTGGCAGCAATGTGTAGGATCTACTGGAGTGGGAAAACAGTTGAGGTAAAGAGAACAATTAGGAGCCCATTATAATAATGCAGAACATAATAGACAATTTATAGATGTTTGATCAGTGAAGAATTTTATGGAATGGGAGCAATTCTTCTAGCTTTTTCAGTTGGGAGAACATATGTCTGCCACTCTGAAGAAAGCTTATGCTCAGCAATACATTGGAAAGCTGATATAATGCATGGGTCATGGCATAAAAATAACATATGTTAGAGATTGCCCCTGTTGCAAAGATTTTATCTCAGAGCTGCAAAACTCACACAGAGGTGACCTTGTTTCGGTCAGCACAGATCTCTCTGAGAAGCCTGCAGTGATGCTTCAACACTTGCCTAGTAACTAGGGATCTTATCCATGACCCTAGTTAAACTCAATAGCTGCTTTATTATTCATGGAGGGAGAGAGAATCTCAAAGTCTGTTTGAACCAGAAAGGGCTTTAGAAATCATTGAATCCAACTTCTTTTTTTTATAGATAAGAAAACTGACTTAAGCTATGGTCTAAATGTCTTCATAGTGTATTATTCCTCTTCATAGCTCACTTTCACAATGATAATAACAGCACTATTCAGGGATGGGGATGGGAAGCTGGAGGAGGGATGGGGAGAAAATGCTAGGACCTCAGGGCCTTGCTGCTATGCATTTTAGTATGTGAAGGATTAGTGATAATTTAGCCAAGTTGCCAGAGAAAATAATTTCAAGATAGCCCATTGAAAAAGGTTTACCTTGCAGGGTACCCTATCTAGTTGGCTTATCTAAATTAAACATAATAATTACAAATATGGGGAACAAAGAGAGAAAGCATGCAGGTTTCTTAGTTCAAGCTGATGTCATTTCAGAGTGCTGCAGTAGTGTTTGAGTGAATGACTCCATCTCAGTGACATTCCCAGAGACTACATTTTTATGATTTTTATTTTTTTCCCTGTATAAATCTGTAGCTTGGGACAAGAGGAAAGTATTGTATGTGGCCTATGAGAGACATACTGGGTTTTAGAAATCTCAAGTCATGTAGGTTTGCTTGTCAGATGAATGTCATAAAGATTTCTAATTGGTTGAAGAAAATCCAGCCTTTCCTTCAGATTCTCCTCTGGCTGGAGCACAAAGACTCCAAACTGGTCACACATGCCTTGTAACTAACAGTTTTTGAGGCTTTGAGTGTTCTACTTGGCTGATACTCGGTTTTCTGCCTTATCAAGTGGGCAGCCAGGTTGCAGCTGCCTAAGCAAAGTAGTGTTTGTTCACAGAGCTCCCATCCCTCTACTTAGAGAAACTACCCAACCAAAAAGGAATGTTCAGGTGGCATCTGGATTTTACCTGGTAGCAAATGAAAATGAGAAGTAGAGAGAGCAGAGATACATTCTGAGGCACTCATTGAAAGAAAAAGAGCTTTCTGGGAAGATACTTTGCTTTTCTTAATGTCTAAGTTCAACCAAGGCAGTAAATAGAATGGGGTTTTGTAAAAACTTGTTAGTTGGAGGTGGATACTTTAATACCAGAATGGACACAGAAAAACTTTACAACTTTCAATTTGAATCATAGCCTTAGATTTTTTATCCTTAGAGATAAAGAAGTCCCATCTCCTCATTTTGCAGATGATGAAACTGAGATTCAAGAGGTTAAACCCAGTGTTACATAATAGTGAGCATCTGAAGTACTATCTAAATTTAGCTATTCCTGATTGCAGGGAAGCCAGGTAGCATAGAGTGCAGTCAGGAAGACTCATCTTTCTGAGTTCAAATCTGACCTTAGAAACTTCTGTTTGACCTTAGGCAAATCATTAACTCTGCCTCAATTTCCTCATCTATAAAATGAATTGTAAAAGGAAATGTCAAATTACTCCAGCATCTTTGCTAAGAAAATTCCAAATTTAGTGAAGAGTTGAACAGATCGCACTCTCTGTGTTCTATTTAGTACACTGGTGGCTGACACATAATTAAGACTTAACAAATATTTATTGATTAATTGACTACATTAGTTTCTGTAGCCTTCTTTAAACATCTGCCTACCTTTAGGATATTAATAAGTTACAGTGTATTAAAAGTATAAAGTCTTACAACTGGAAAAGTCTTAGATAATAACAGTCTAGTTCTTGGCCTGAATTTTGTCAACTCCCCCCTCCCCAATATTTTGATGATTGGTTTTTCACATAATTTATTTTCTTTTTTTTTTTTAATAAAGCTTTTTATTTGCAAAACATATGAGTGACCTTTCAACATTGACCTTTGCAAAAAAAACTTTTTTTTCCCAACCTTTCCCTTTCCTGCCCCCGCCCCCCCACCCCTAGATGACAGGTAATCTAATACATGCTAGATAGGATAAATTATATGACAAGTACAATACATGTATACATATCTATACAGTTATCTTACTGCACAAGAAACATCAGATCTAGAAATAGAAGAAGAAAAAAAACAACCTAAGAAGGAAAACAGAATGCATGGAAATATTCACAGAAAGCGTTAAAATGCTGTGTTGTGGTTCACTCTCAGTTCCCACAAGCCTCTCTCTGGATGTATATGACTATCTTCATCGCAGCACAACTGGTTTGAATCACATCTTTGTTGAAGAGAACCATGTCCATCAAAATTGATCATCGTATAGTCTTGTTGCTGTGTATAATGTTCTCCTGGTTCTGCTGATTTCACTCAGCATGAGGTCATGCAAGTCTCTCCAGGCCTCTCTGAAATCCTCCTGTTGGTCATTTCTTACAGAACAATAATATTCCATAACATTCATATACCATAATTTATTCAGCCATTCTCCAATTTATGGGCATCTTTTCAATTTCCAGTTTTTTGCCACTACAAAAAGGGCTGCCACAAACATTTTTGCACATGTGGGTCCCTTTCCCTCCTTAAAAATCTCTTTGGGATATAGGCCCAGTAGAAACACTGCTGGGTCAAAGGGTATGCACTGTTTGATAACTCTTTGAGCATAGCTCCAAATTGCTCTCCAGAATGGTTGGATCCGTTCACAGTTCCACCAACAATGTATCAGTGTCCCAGTTTTCCCACATCCCCTCCAACAGCTATCATTATCATTTCCTGTCATTTTAGCCAATCTGACAGGTGTGTAGTCGTATCTCAGAGTTGTCTTAATTTGCATTTCTCTGATCAATAGTGACTTGGAGCACCTTTTCATGTGACCGGAAATAGTTTCAATTTCTTCGTCTGAAAATTGTCTGTTCATATCTTTTGACCATTTGTCAATTGGAGAATGGCTTGAATTCTTATATATTTGAGTCAATTCTCTATATATTTTAGAAATGAGGCCTTTATCAGAACCTTTGGATGTAAAAATATTTTCCCAGTTTACTGCTACCCTTCTAATCTTGTCTGCATTCATTTTGTTTGTACAAAAACTTTTCAACTTGATATAGTCAAACTTATCTATTTTGTGATTAATGATGACCTCTAGTTCTTCTTTGGTCACAAATTCCTTC
>JAJPUD010019039.1:16189-27334 GCA_023553655.1 Myrmecobius fasciatus
ACTCTCTTTTAAGATTTTTTATGCAATCTTCAAAGAAAGCCTTGTGACATGGAGACCAATTTATGTCTCTCTTTGGGGCTTTTTCTGGAGTTGTTTTACCTTTAGGGGCCTCAGGATTTGAGGTCTGTTCTTCCCTCTCTCCATAAAAGTTGTCTATGGTGAGAGCTCTTTTTGGTTTTTTATTCATTTTTTTAAAGGTGTGAGGTCTGTTTAGGGCAAAGGTGGGACAGCTGCTTTAATTTGCCCTGGGGCAGTTCTGCTGATTGAGTTATGTCAGGGCTGGGCAGCTCAGCTGATTGAATTATTTCTGGTGCTTATCAGACCTGTTGTTTGATTGATTGCATTAAGGTGCTGTGTAATGGCAGCTAGTTACGATGCTCATCAGGGGTTCAGTGGTTCACAATCTATCCCCCTCAAAAGGCAGACCCTCCAAACCACCTGCCCATAATCAGGACAAATTGTTCCAAGAGGCTCACTGAAGACTCCCAGGTGTGTGAAAAGCACAACGCTCCCACTCCTGTTCTGACTCCTGTTCCAGCTCCCTGCTCCATTTCCCTGCACCGGTCTCCCTGTGCTGCAGTCTGGGTTCAGTAGGCTACCCCCTGCCCCATTAAAACAGACCTGTTTTGAGGTTCTTCCAGAGTATCTTCTTCTAGAATCGTGTTGTTCTCCGGATATTGTGGATTTTTTTGCTTCAGAATCAGTCTAGAGGCTTCATATTTTGTTGGTTTGAGGGGAGGTTAGAGGAGGTTACAGAGACTCCTGTCTGATCTCCGCCACCATGGCTCCACCCCCGGAAGGAAAAAAACACATAATTTATTTTCTTTGTCATCCTATATATTTTAATTTATATATTTATATATTTAACAATACTATCCTCATAAAGCATTCTTAGATTCCACCAGACCACCAAAGAGGTCCATGATACACAAAAATAGTTAGGAAATCCTTATGGAGCCCCTTTTCTTTTAGAGATAAGCAAATTAAATCTTGTAATGATTGAATTGCCAAAGTGCTTGTGGCTAGTTCATAACACCCACACAGCTACTAACTAGTTCTTTCCATTTTTATTTACATTGTGGGAAACAAGATTTTATTAAGTTTCTACTATCTGTCATTCACTGTGCTAAACTTTTTAATAGATATTATCTCATTTGATCCTTACAACAATGGGTGCTATCATTGGAGACTAGATTTGAAGTAGGTTTCCTGATTCTGGGCCCAACTCCTACTTATTATGTCTTCAAGTTGCTTTTCCATTATATTTCTTAATCTATTGCTTTTCAGTGGAGTTGAACAAGAAAAGGCCAATGAGGCCTAATAACAGCCAAAATAGTTGAGGATTTGCCTGAAGTACAAACTTTTCTCTTTGACCCTTTAGAGGGGAATGATGCTGGAATGTCAACACCTTTCTGATGTGCTGTAAGCTATCCAATGTTCTGATATTATGAGGATTTTCCCAGTTGACTTTCATTAGGTTATTTGATTCTGACAAGTTATTTAAAAGAAAACAAAACAAAATAAACCACAACAATAATTTATATTTTTACACCCATAGCTGGCAGTATGAAAATTACTTTTATAATTTCACTCTGGGTATATCAAAGACTATTTTCAAGAGGCCTGCAAAGTTCATCATTTCATAATAGTATTATGAATCAGTATGTCTTACAAAAATTATTTACTTATCAGGGTTCTATATTCTATAATAAGTGTGGTTCAATTTACCAGAAGTTTGTCTCTAAGAGAAGAATACAAATGTGTTCAGAATAAAAGACAACGCAGATGTATTCTATTCAAATACCCTATCATTTCAATAGAGGTCTTAAGAGCTCTCACCACCAGTCAGTCAACAAGCATTTACTAAATGCTTAAATTCTATATAGTAGTAGGCACTATGTTAGAGTTAGGAGATAGAAAGGCAAAAGGCAGTCTATATTCTCAAGGGGTTTATAGTCCAGTGCAAAGTAATTGATTGGGAAGTGAGCAAATCAGAAAGTCCTGGCCTTGAGGGTCTCAACTTTTCCTGGGATTTTACTTTTCTCCCCATTCACCAATTATTTCCATGGCCTGGGCAAGCTACAAGTCTTCTCAGGAGACCAATATCCTCCTAAACATTAACTGGAATCCTATTTTCCCTGGCAATATTCTCAATAGCATTTAGCTGTTTACTTGACTATTGGGAAAATCACAGCTGAGATATTTTCATCTGGGACTGTTCAATACCCCCTCTCCACAAGGAACAGAGGATACCTTCATTTTTATAGGGTAGATTCAATTCTACTTGATCACTAGGATCAAAAACCTCTCCTGAGATTCTGGTGATCTCCATTCACACCTCTAATTAAGGTAGAATAGTTCCAGGTTCAAGGAATGTAATTAGTGGACCAGGGAATAGTCCAAAGGCTTGGTACAATTTAACCTTTTATAATTTGAGAAGCCTAAGTGTTACACGTTTATAAAAATATCATTGCAAAGGCCAATTCTTTAAAATTTTAAAATATCAATATGTTTCTTATTAAAATTTAATAGAATCCCCATCTTGTAATATACATCACTCATCATCTGCTGCTCAGTGACTGAAAAGATTGCAGTTGTAATTTTAGCCTTAAGATCATTTAAAGAACAAGGTTTTGTTACATACCTGACAGTTTTGATATGTCCTCAACAAGAAAATGTCTAATAGAGTTAGATTAAGTGACAAAAGTAGCCAAATAAGGACATCTCTTTTACCTCCCTACCAATGCAAGGAAGTATCATCCACAAACATACAATTCATAATGACAGTGTCATGTTTTCAAAATATATATATATATATGCATATATATATGTTCTACATATATGTATATGAATATATCTGTGTGTAATTAAATTCTCTTAAAATAAATAGAACAAAAATAAACTTTCAAGTTTTTTTGTATTCATTATACTTAAAAAGCTATTGAAGCTTTAAAGTGCACTAAGAAATCCTATACACATTTATATTTATTGGGGAGTCAGGGGAAGGGGGGCAGAGAGATAGGCAGGGGAGAAGAAGGGAGGAGAGGAATGCATGTGACATAGTTAGGAAGAGCATGTGATGTGTTAAGAAGATTAATAGTGAAAGGTAGACTGATATTGAGAGAATTGTCATAGGATGACCCACCAGCCCACTTTTGGACTGTAGCTACAAAAGTTGAGGTGTAGTTATTCAATAATCCAGGCATGAGTTGATACCTTATACAGGGTGGTAGAAGTATCAAAGAAGAGAAGGGGGTTCATATCATAGCTGCTACAAAGGTAAAATCAATAGGACTTGGAAACGTTGCTTAGGGCTTTCAAAGAAGGTAAAGAGTAGAGGATGACACTTTGGTTGTGAGCTTGGGTAGCTGGAAGGATAATGATATCCTTGACTGTAATAGAAAAATTTAGAAGGGGGAAGGGTCTGGAGAGAAAGCTTCTGAGCTTGGTCATGGGGATTATCTATAGGATGCGCAATTTTACATAGATAATAGATAAATAAATAGATATAGATATCCAGTTATGTATGTATATACGTATAACTATATATTTATTTATGCAGTTGGATATGTGATTGTATAGCTTAGGAGAGAGACTATGCTTGGATAAATAGGTATAAAAATCATCAAAAGAGAAAATATAAGGGGCAGCTAGGTGGCGCAGTGGATAGAGCACCAGCCCTGAAGTCAGGAGGACCTGAGTTCAAATCTGGTCTCAGACACGTAACAGCTGTGTGACCCTGGGCAAGTCACTTAACCCCAATTGCCAAAGCAAAAAAAAAAAAAAAAGAGAAAATATATTTGAAACACAGGATCTGATGGCATCAACAGGAGAAATAATAAGGCAGAAAAAGAGAAAAGGCTTATGTATTGCATATCAGTTCTAGGACTGATACCTAAATAAGACTTTAATCTCTAAATTCTACAATTCCAGAAACTTTCTGGGCACATTTATCTCTTTAGCAAGATTTACAAAGAATACAATCTTTGAAGATGATAAAGATAATACTGATAATCCCTAACATTTACATAACACTTTTAGAGTTGGCAGTATTTTTCATATATTATCTCATTTGATCCTCACAACAATCTTTTGCTATTGTTATTATCTTTTTTTAATTTTATAGATGATGAAACTGAAGATTAGAAAGGTTATGTGACTTCTCTGGGGCCACAAAACAAGTCAGTGTCTGAATCAGGACTCAACCTCATGCCTTCTTAATGCCAAATCTAGTGGAATCTGGCTGACATGTATCCTGGGCCTGTCCTCTGTTAAATGGGAAATGTATCTAAGAATGTTTTCAAATTCGGAGACCATGAACCAGAAGCTGCCAGTGTAGGACAGCTGGAACTGGACTATGAGGAGAGATGTGTTCCATTTAATCTTGGCAGCATGGCAGTATTCTTTGTCAGGAACCAGATGAATGAAGTGCCTACATAGCTTCTCTGCCTCCTGGGAAATGATGAGAGGCTTCTCTTGAAGCCAAATGTGCAATGAGACAGCTCCCTGAGCATGGCAACACCCTCCACCTAATCCTACTCCTCTTAAAGGCTTTCAAATGGCACAGGAACTTTTTTTTTTTTTTTTACTTAGTCTCACTCTTTTCATCTTCAACACGTCTATCTCTTGCCTCATTATAATTTCACTTATTTCTATAAAAGAAACCTGACAGCTATAGACAATCCATTTGAGGAAAGGGTGGGAGGAGGGGTGGGCTTGTGGGGGAGTGGGGAAGAAGGAAAGAAGTGATTTAATAGATTTTCACTCAGGGATGATTTTTCTCAGCGCCCATCTTTGCAACATCTCTTCGAAAGTCCTGCATTTTACTCAGGTGGCAAAATAACTCCTTTAATTAACCACCACAGTTTTCCTCTTTATTTTGCAAAAACATAAGGATCATGAAAGAAAAAAGTCCTTCAGAAACAACTGTAACAGAGACAGCAGGCAGGAGACTCACTTTCTTTAGTAATTGGAAGGAAACAAGCATTTATTAAAGTGTTTACTATGTGCCAGGCATTGTGCTAAGTGCTTTATAAATACAATCTCAATTTTGGGAGGAGCTGAGGAGACTAATGGATTTGCCCAAGGTCACATAGGCAGTAAGGGTGTGAAGGCATATTTGAACTCAGGTTTTTCTGATTCTTAGCCCAATACTTTATCAACTGTACTACCCTAGCTGCCGGTAAAATCCCATGTAGGACAATTTAAAGAATGCAGGTTTGAAGTCAGAAGCATGAATTTGAATGCTATATCCACCATGGTGTAACCCTAAACAATTCATTTAACATGTCTGAACCTCAGTATTCTCATCTGTAAAATGAGAGAATTTGATTAAATGACTCTTAAGGCCCCTTACTATTCTAGATTCTGTGATCCTATTTTTAAGATAGAAAAAAATAGTTATTGAAGTAATCTGATGTTGAAATCAGGCAAGATAGGGATACATTTATTCTCAACACCAAATTGCTTTGAATGGTGGGATAGTTTTATGCATAGATTTGGTAATGTTATGTAAATGTTTATCTTCTCTAAGCAAGAAGGAACTGGGAGGCTTCAATCTCTCTGTTTAATTTAGACTATCTAAACTATCCAAGGAATGTTAGTTGTCTCTTACTTTCCTTTTCCAGACTACAGTATCCACTGCTAATGTTCCCATAAACATAAGTAAATCATCCCTACTTCATTCATTGTCTCATTCTCCCTTGTGCTCAATTTTTTCCACATGATACATACCTCACAATGAAATTATGAATTAGATAATGTTCATATATTGGAGATGGAAAATCATATAAGAACAAAAAGATGTGGAATTGCTTCTCTAATGCAGAAAAATAAATCGTGTCTTTTTAATCTCCTGAGACTACTGTTAGTATCTTGTCTCCCCTGGAAATATTACACTGTCCATTTCTTCTAGTGAACTATTCTATAGAATGTCAGAGTTGAAAGGGATTTCTGAGATCATCTAGTTCAAAACATCTCTATAATAGTGTTTTTCAAAGTGTAATCTGTCACTCTTTCAGAGGCTTCATACGAAAAAAATATTTCTAGTTATAATAAGACAAGGATGTTATTTGCCTATTGAAATTTGCCTCTCTTTTCCAACTATATATTTCTGTATATTAGCCAGATTTTTTTCATATACTTCAACCAAAACCACACATCATAACAGATTGACTGCAATAGCAAATATGAAAATCTAACTATCTTCTTTTAAGCCAGATAATTTATTTAGGAAATTTTAATTTTCCTAAAGTCATATTAACATATAATAGGTCCTTTACTTTAAATGAGCTAATATATATATATGTATATATATATGCATATATATACATATATATATGTGTGTATATTTATTTAAATGTATCAGTTTTTTATTTCTAATAACCATAAATATATGTATAAATTACAGAAAAATAATCTTTGAGATGCTCCATTATCTTTCAAGTGTTTCTCTTGTATTTTAATCTCCCTTCTATCATGCAAATTCTTCCCTGTGCACCTCTTTATGTGAAATAATATTCTCTATTTCTCTCCTTTCTCCTTCTTCCATAGCATCTCTCTTCCTTGATATTCCATTCTTCTTTTGAGATGATCCCAATACTTAGGTACTCTTTCTAAGCAGATTTTCATTACCTATATTAGTAATGAAAATGTTCTGAAGGATTGAAGGTACCATTCTCATATAAGAATGTGAACAATTTAGCACTTATTTCTCCCTTATGATTTCTCCCTAATGTTTATTTTTTATAGATTTGGCAATGTTCTGTATATGTCTATCTCCTCTAAGTAGAAGGAAGATC
Organism: Myrmecobius fasciatus; assembly: GCA_023553655.1. Lineage (NCBI taxonomy): Eukaryota > Metazoa > Chordata > Mammalia > Dasyuromorphia > Myrmecobiidae > Myrmecobius > Myrmecobius fasciatus. The sequence goes on from JAJPUD010019039.1 coordinate 22,990, forward strand.
TAGGCCTCTATCTCTCTGTAAGCATATCCCTTAACTATACAAGGCACACTTAGTCATCTCTTACTCTCCATTTCTAGCTCTTGCAGGTGACAGTTTTAATTGTTAATGTTCCCAGAACATGAGTAAATCATCAATATTTCATTCATTATCTCATTTCCCCTTGTCCTTAATTACTGCCATATTACATAGCACACATGTTTTCTTTTCTTTTCTTTTCTTTTTTTCTTTCTTTTTTTTTTTTTTACTTATTGTAAGTCTTATGTTTGAATGTTAAATTTTCTGTTCAGTTATAGTCATTTCATCATGGATTCTTGAATGTCCTCCATTTCCTTAAATATCCATTCCCCGTCCTCATGATTATACTTAGTTTTCATGTGTAAGTTATTGTTGATTCTAATTTTAGCTCCTTTGCTTTCTTGAATATAATATTCTAAATCCTCAAATCTTTTATAGTGGCAGATTCGAAATTTTGTGGAATCTTATCTGAAAATTTCTGGTACTTGATTTTTTCCTGGTTGCTTATAATATTTTTTCATTTATTTGGGAATTCTGGATTTTGCATAAAAATTTTCTAGACATTTTTATTTTCATCTTTTCTCAGGAGTTGAACCTCTGAATAAGAATAATTGCTTTTAATTTCTATTTTGCTGTCTGGTCTTAAGATGTTTGACCAGTTTTCCTTTATGGTTTCTTAAAATATGATATATAGGCTCTATCTATTAATTTATTTTTCATTCATTCATTTAATTTATCTATTTATTTCTATTCTTGACTTTCAGGTGGTCCAGTGATCCTTAAATGATCTGCCTTAATCTATTTTCCAGATCAGTTATTTAAACTATAAGATTTTGCATTTTCTTCTATTTTTCAGCCTTTTGACTTTGTGTCATTATTTATTGATGTCTTGTGAATCATTAGTTTATACTTGGCCAATACTATTTAAAACGTGTTCTTCAGAAGGGGGGGCGGAGCCAGGATGGCAGAGTGAAAACGTGACTTTCTGCCTCTCCTCCAATCTTCTCTCAAATCAAAAATAAAATAAGCTTCCGAACTGATCTTCAAGTCAACGAACTCAGAAATATTTGGGCACAGCTCTCTGGAGAACTTCATATCAGGGTAGTCGGACTCGGCCAGAGAGATAAATAGACAACAACTGCTCAGGCCAGAAGTGAGGGTGGGACTCAGCTCAGCTCATCGTGGAAGAAATTCCAAACTCCAAACTCCAAATTCCAAACACCTGGAGTTTATCTGAGGCACTCGGGACACTCTGCCCTGATTGGGGGCAGGTGTTCTGGCAGACTTGCCTTGTTTAAGGAGTAATTCGGACTTAGTCCTAGCCACCATCAGCCCAGCACCTTAAGTCAACTCGCCGGAGTGCCCCAGGGCAAAGCTTTTGGCAGCCGCCACTTTTTTTTTCCCTACCTTAAAGAGATATCCACACTGTCTAAAAAAAAAATATGATGAAGAAGCAAAAGAGAGCTCTCACCATAGACAGCTTTTATCAAGGCAAAGAAACGACCCCAGAGCCAGAGGTTCCTTTAGACAAAAATCCAGAGAACATCAGCCAGGACCATCACTGGTCCCCTTTTCAAAAGGCCTTTCTGGAAGACTGCATAAAGAACCTCAAAAGAGAGCTGGAGGATAAATGGGAAAATAAACTGAAATCAGTGCAAGAAGGATATGATACCCTGCAAAAGAGATATGAAAAAGACACCAATTTATTAAAAAATAAAATTAGTGAAGTGGAAAAAGAGTGCAGTGAACAAATTGGCCAGTTACAAAAGGAGCTTAAAAAGGTAACTGAAGAAAACAACACTTTAAAAATAAGAATTGAACAAATGCAAGTGAATGACTCACTAAGACTTGAAGAATCAGTCAAACAAAAACAAAAAAATGAAAAATTAGAAGAAAATATGAAATATCTCCTAGGAAAAACAACTGACTGGAAAATAGATGTAGGAGAGACAATCTAAGGATTATTGGACTTCCTGAAAGCCATGATGAAAAAAAGAATCTAAACACTATCTTCCAGGAAATCCTGAAAGAAAACTGCCTTGAGATTGTAGAATCAAAGGGCAAAATCACCATTGAAAGAATTCACTGATCACCTCCTGAGAGAGACCCCAAAATTAAGACCCCAAGGAATATCGTGGCTAAATTTCAGGACTATAGCACCAAGGAACAGATTCTGCTACCAGCTAGAAAGAAACAATTCAAATACCGAGGTTCAATAATTAGAATCACACAGGATTTGTCAGCTTCCACAGTGAAGGATCGAAGGGCATGGAACCAGATATTCCGAAGGGCAAAGGAACTTGGATTACAGCCAAGAATAACTTATCCAGCTAGAATGAGCATTATCCTCCAGGGAAGAAGATGGTCATTCAATGATATAGGTGAATTTCACCTATTTCTAATGAAAAGACCGGATCTGAACAAAAAATTCGACACCCAAACACAGAACTCAAGAGATGTATAAAAAGGTAAAAAGGAAAGGTCTCTTGAGAACTTTATTGCTACTAGGGAGATACTCAAAGTTTGGGAGTATAATTAACTAGATATTACTTTGATAATATGAAAAAGAGAACTAGAGGGGAAAATGTCATACTGGGGAAAAGGGGGGAAAAGTGGTAAAATAAGATCTAAAAAAAGGAGGTAAAAACAAGGTAAAATCACTTGAAGAGGCAAAGAAAACCTAATATAATTGAGAGAAAGAGGGGAGGGAGATGAGCACTGTGTAAATCTTACTCTCATGAGGTTGGGCTCTAAAAGTGTATATCAGACATTTGATTTCACATAGAAACTTGTCTGTTGCTAGAGGGAAGTGGGAGGAAAAGGAGGAAAAGTAAGGGACAAAGTAATAGAAGGGAAAATAGAAGAATCAGGGGAAAGGAATAAAAACAGGGGGAGGGGATCTAAAGGGTGAAGTATGGTTTGGGGGAGGGGGTCATCAAAAGTAAAGTACTGAGGAGGGGGGAAGGGAGAAAGGGGAAAGGAAAGGGGAAAACATAACTAGGGTAAATAAGATGGCAGGAAATAAAGAATTAGTTATTCTAACTGTGAATGTGAATGGGATGAACTCTCCCATAAAGCAGAAGCGGATAGCAGACTTGATTAAAAACCAGAATCCCACAATATGTTGTCTACAAGAAACACATTTAAAACATAGTGACACATATAGAATGAAGGTAAACAGCTGGAGCAGAAAATATTATGCTTCAGGTGAACAAAAAAAAGCAGGGGTAGCAATCCTTATCTCAGATCAAGTAAAAGCCAAGATAGATCTAGTCAAAAGAGATAAGGAAGGAAACTATATTTTACTAAAGGGTACCATAGATAATGTAGCAATATCTATATTAAATATATATGCACCAAGTGCAATAGCACACAAATTCCTAGGGGAGAAATTAAGAGAGATGCAAGAAGAAATAGACAGCCAAGCAATACTAGTGGGGGATCTCAACCTTGCTCTCTCAGAATTAGATAAATCAAACTACAAAATAAACAAAAAAGAAACTAGGGAGATAAACCAATTGTTAGAAAAGTTAGGTATGATAGATCTATGGAGAAAGTTGAATGGAGACAGTAGAGAGTTTACTTTTTTCTCAGCATTCCATGGAACATATACAAAAATTGACCATATATATTAGGGCATAAAAACCTTAAAATCAAATGCAGAAAGGCAGAAATACTAAATGCATCCTTTTCAGATCATGATGCAATAAAAATCACAAGCAATATAAGTCCAGGAGAAAATAAACCAAAAGGTAATTGGAAATTAAATAATCTAATCCTGAAGAATGAATGGGTGAAAGAGCAAATCATAGACACAATCAATAATTTCATCCAGGAGAATGACAATAAGGAGACAACATACCAAAATTTGTGGGATACGGCCAAAGCTGTTACAAGGGGCAATTTTATATCTCTAGATGTTTACTTGCATAAAATAGAGAAAGAAAAGATCAATGAATTGGGCTTATTATTAAAAAAAAAAACTAGAAAAAGAACAAATTAAAAACCCTCAATTAAATACCAAATTGGAAATTCTAAAAGTAAAAGGAGAAATTAATAAAATCGAAAACAAGAAAACTATTGAGTTAATAAATAAAACTAAGAGTTGGTTCTATGAAAAAACCAACAAAATAGATAAGCCTTTAGTTAATTTGATAAGAAAAAGGAGAGAGGAAAATCAAATTGTTAGTCTCAAGAATGATAAGGGAGAACTTTCGTCCAATGAGGAGGAAATTAGAGCAATAATTAGGAGTTAATTTGCCCAACTTTATGCCAGTAAGTTTGATAATCTAAATGAAATGGAGGAATATCTACAAAAATATAGATTGCC
>JAJPUD010019040.1:0-27333 GCA_023553655.1 Myrmecobius fasciatus
TTCATACAACATAAAAACAAGAGTATAGTACCATGAGTTTCCATTTCCGACTATTTATCTTTGAAAAAAAAACACTTTAATAAATATTACACATTGTTTTCAAAGTTCCCTTGCTTTTCTGTGCTTCCTTCCAAGTTTTGTTTTATTCTCTACTGTGCACTTTATTTTTTCTCCCTGCCTATCCACCCCAACTTCTAACTAAAGAAGGTGACAAACACAAATGTATGTGTGTGTGTGTGTGTGTGTGTGCATAAAAATCATAATCTGCATACTTCTGTTTATCACTTCTTTGGAGCAGCTTCCCTCATAGGACCTATTTATTATTTTCTAATAAATTTTTCTTGTGCTCTCCCAACTTTGTGGATTTGAACAGGCCATCTCTATGTCTGGGACACACTTCATTCTCATTTTTGTCTGTTGAAATCCTTCACCTCCTTCAAGAAATATCTTGCTTGCTTCTTCCATGAACCTCTTCAATCTCCCTAATTTCCTGCAGCTAATCTTTTTCTATTAAAATTTTCTTAGAATACTGTCTGAATCTCTCCTTTCCCTATACCACATTTTATTTGGTGTTTCACTTATTTGTATATACCATGTACATCCCTTATTTGACTGTAACTTACATCAGGGCCAGAACTGTCATTTTGTATCTTTTTATTTCCAACACCTAACATGGTAATACTTTGCATACAGGAGGTGATTAATAAATGTATATTGATTTGAGATCGTCAGGATCCCACATGTTCACTGCTCTAAGTCAGAATTCCTATTTGAATGGTATAGAAGGTCTCAGGAGTAAAGAAGAAAGGCATACTCACTAGCAACTACAGAAATATATAGGTTTGGTAATTCTGTTGTAGTGTTGACAATGCGTTAACATTAGCCCATGGAAGGTTTGTTGTAGGAAAGTAGCCTCCCTGAAGAAAAGCCACACTCCCACTATTGTACCTTCCCCTACCTGGCCATATTCTGCCTGATAGCAGTTATCAGACCCTTGGCTAATATTAACTTTATTGGCTAATATCAGAATTTATACATATTTCCCTGAATCATTTTGGATCTTAGCTAGTTGTTTGTTAGTCTTGACTTTAGCCAATTCTAGTCATTTATATGTATATACCTATTATTGAAATACTGGTATTTTCTTCTGCCTACTTTCTTCTGTCCATCTAATAGCATAATACAATGAATAAGTTTGGTAGCATTTAGCCCAACTGCAGCTGGACCTTATGGGCATGCTATTTCACTTTGCTTGAGACCTCTGCTTATCAATACTTCCCTCCCCAGTTCTTCTAAGCTGTACACTAGGGATTGTGACCCCTGTGTTCTTTGGGGAAGCTGATTCATACAAATCTGTGTTCTTTATGATCAAACCCAAGTCTAAGAGCTCATCTCTGGGGTACAGATGGGCATAGAGAGTGTATAGTTGAAAGGATATTTTATTATATCCCTTCTCATTTGGCCCTCATAAATATAGATTTATGTTAACTAACTCCTGGGCTAAGTAGGAGCCTTGGGGAAATTTAAATATCCATCACATGCAAATGACCAAGCCCTCCCTCAACAGATGAGAAGAGTCTGGGGCATGTGGCATAGAAATGATTTAGAATCTCAATCTCCCCAATCAACTCTCACTAATATGAATGTTGTCCTTCCTCTTCTCTATTTCATACCTATATTTTCCATACACTATTTCATATAATAATGGTATTATATGAAACATATTTGATATAAGACCCTTTGATCTTATCATATGACATAATGGTTTCATTTTTGAATATGCATAAGCATATTGAAGACCCAGCAGATTCAGTACCAACTCAGTTTTAAGAGAATATAAATACTTGCAGTAAAAATAATATAAATTTGACACACAGTTTGAGAAATAAAGAAAATGTATACTATTTTTAGAAGCCTAGAGAGATTTTAAAAGGGAGAAGTAGCTATAAATACAAGTTGGGATGAGAATAAATAGCTCTCCTTTTGCATTCTCACCAGTCACCTAGAGCAGGTGGAGGCCAAGAGCCTCCTTTAGTCTCTTTGGTACGAAGACTTTATCTTTTTTTACTCAAGAGCTTTGCAATTTAATGAAGAAAAAATTGCCACTTACATTCCTCATTGAGAGCCCCAGGAGTATTGGCTCCAGGAGCAACAGAAATATGATTAGAATAGATTATTATAGTCTAGTTGGTAGAGATTCTGGGAGGGATTCTGGGGGAAGCAGTGGAGGAGAGGTCTTCCTCTAGGAAACTGACACATTAAATATAAAAGGGCAACCTGGGCTTAGTAGTTCTTCTAGTTTTCAAACTGAAACCCACCATGGGGGGTTTTAGCATATACAGAATCTTAAGCATTAATTCAGTTCAAGGATTGGAAACAATAGCAATTAGACCTATGATTTCATTGTCATGGAGAACTTTCTGATGAGGAAATTTTATCTATCAATACAGATAGCACCTCAGCAATTTAGAGAGTTGTCTAGAGCAGAGAGATAAGCAAATAAGTGGGGAGTGGGAGAAGTGGGACTGGAACCCAGTCCTTCCAGTCTTCAAAACTACCTCTCCAAGCAATATACAATTCAGCCTCAGGCAATTTTGTTGAAAACATTTTAATATAGATTTATTTATGTGAGTCAACAACAACAAAAAAAGTTTTCCTCTACATGTGATTTGAAAAGTACTTTGAGAAATTTTAAAGCCTGATCAGAGAAATGCAAATTAAGACAACCACTACACATCTCTCAGATTGACTAAAATAATAGGAAAAGATAATGATAAATGTGGGGGTGGATGAGGGAAAACTGGGACACTAATACATTGTTAGTGGAGTTGTGAATTCATCCAATCATTCTGGAAAGCAATTTGAACTATGGCCAAAAGGCTATTAAACTGTGCATACCCTTTGATCCAGCACTGTCTTTACTGGGGCTGTATTCCAAGAAGATCATAAAAAAGGGGAAAAGGACTCAAATGTGCAAAAATGTTTGCAGCAGCCCTTTTTGTAGTGGCAAGAAACTGGAAACTGAGTGGATGTTCATCAGTTGGGAAATGGCTAAATAAGTTATGGTATATGAATGTTATGGAATTGTTGCAGCCATCTTTTAAGAGCTCACTTTGTGTGAGCCCTTTGATCTCAGAGGCGAGATGAATGAGGCAGGGACTCATAGGATGTGAAAAGAGCTCCAGTTTATTATGCCATACAGCCTTGTTGATATACATTTTTGCAAGCGTGATCAGCGCATGAACAGTAGGCAATCCCCAATCACCATTCAGAGAAGCAGCTCGTGGGCATTGGGTATGCATGGTGTTTGCCAATGGGAGGAGAACCGACTCAGCCATGTCAGCAACCCGCTCACAGGCGAGAGGCCCTGTCAAGGCATCCCTGCTCAGGCTCAACCCATTCCCATGCCATGCACCAGTGCTCCTTGCTCAACAAGGGCATTTCTGCAACATGGCAGAAAACTTATTGTGTACCGCAGGTCAAGGTGGTCTCTGTACTCCCTCTCAGCAGGATCCCATGCCCTAGAATGGAATATTAGTCTATAAGAAAGTATCAGTATGCATTGTTGGTGGAGCTGTGAACGGATACAGCCATTCTGGAGAACAATTTGGAGCTATGCTCAAAAAGTTATCAAACTGTGCATACCCTTTGACCCAGCAGCATTTCTATTGGGCTTATATCCCAAAGAAATCATAAAGGAAGGAAAAGGCCCCACATGTGCAAGAATGTTTGTGGCAGCCCTTTTTGTAGTGGCTAGAAACTGGAAATTGAATAGATGCCCTTCAATTGGAGAATGGCTGAATAAATTATGGTATATGAATGTTATGGAATATTATTGTTCTGTAAGAAATGACCAGCAAGATGATTTCAGAGAGGCCTGGAGAGACTTACATGAACTGATGCTGAGTGAAATGAGCAGAACCAGGAGATCATTATACACGGCAACAACAGTACTATATGACGATCAATTCTGATGGACATGGCTCTCTTCAACAATGAAATGTTTCAAACCACCTCCAATTGTTCACTGAAGAAAGCCATATACACCCAGAGAGAGGGATGCGAAATGTGGACCACAACATAACATTCTCATACTCCTTGATTGATGTTTGCTTACATTGTGTTTCCTTTATCTGATATATCGTTTGTGTAGATAAGATTTTTCTTGCACACCAATGATAAGTTTGGAAATATGTATACATATATTCGATTTGCCAATATTTTAACATAATTAACATGTAGTGGATATCCTGCCATCTAGGGGAGGGGTGGGGAGTTGGGGGGAAAAATTTGTAACGGAAAGCTATGTAAGGGTTATTGTTGAAGAATTACCCACACATATGTTATGCAAATAAAATAAAAATTAAAAAAAAAAGTATCAGTAGGATGATTTCAGAGAGTCTTGGCAAGACTTACATGAAGGGATGCCGAGTGTAGTGAGTAGAACCAAGAGAACATTGTACATAGCAACAAGATTATGTGATGATTAACTCTGATGGACCTGGCTCTTTTCAAAAATGAGGTGATTCAGGCCAATTCCAATAGACTTGTGATGGAGAGAGCCATCTGAACCCAGAGAGAGTACTATGGGAACCAAGGGTAGATCACAACATAGTATTTTCACCTTTTTTGTTATTGTTTGCTTGTTTTTTGTTTTTTTGTTTTTCATTTTTAATCTGATATTTTTTTGTGCAGCATAATTGTGGAAATATGTATAAAAGAATTGCACATATATTGGATTACTTGGTGTTTAGAGGAGGGGATGAGAAACAGGAAGGAGGGACACAAGATTTTGAAAGTTGAAAACTATCTGCATATATTTTGAAAATAAAAAACTATTATTTTTTAAAAAAGAAAAGTTTAAAGCATGATGTAAAGGTTAGTTATCAGCATCAAAATTCACTATCACCATCATGAATTACATACAATGCACAAAGCCAGGAATATATGGGAATATAATGACAAAAACAAAATACTTCTTGCCTTTAAGGAGCTTATGTTCTACTAGTTCAAATCATTCATAGATCTATCTGTATATAAACAACTAGAAAGGACCCTGGAAATTTCTAGTCCAACTTCCTCTTTTTAAAGATGAGGAAAATAAGACCTAAAGAATTTGGGTGACTTACACAGGAATGAGTGGCAGAGTCAAGACTAGAAGCAGATTTTGTGACTTCTGGTCCAGTGGATTCCTAACATTATCACAAATTCATAGTCTGATTTTTACAAAAGCAGCTTATGTTTATATTGTGCTTTAAGGTTGGCAAAGCACCTTGCAAATATCTTATTTGATTCTCACAATAATGCTGGGAGATGCATGTTATTAATATTATCATCCCCATTTTATAGATGAGGAAATTAAGTCAGAGCATAAAAGACTTATCCAGGATAGCTAGTTAGTGCTGAGGCTAAATTCAAACTCAAGACTTCCAGTCTCCAGGTCCAGTGCATTATCCCTCTGAATCATTTCATTATTATTCATTAGAATGTCCTCTACTATAGAGCCAATCTTTCTCTTCATTTGGAGAAGGTTTATTATTGAACTATAAAGTAAGATAAGACAGCCTTTCAAGGCTTTTTGATCCCACTGAAATAATCTATGAAACAACAAAAAATTTGAGAAACACTGTTCTACTTCTCTCCTTCCCCAGCTTCCAAATAGAAGCATAACCCATTAGGAGAACGAAGTGAGAGGGTCATTGAGCTCCAGGGGCTTGTAGCTCTTTCCATATTTTTGAAGACTTCCAATTATCTATTCCCAGGAAGAAAAAGAAAGTCCCATTGGGTAGAACCTTGGACATGGGATCACATTCCATGGTTTTTCTGTGGCATCTAATTAAGAGCCGATAAGCTTCTAATGTGACAAATGTCCAGGGGCAGCAGGGAGAAGAATTGATCCCTGCCAACTTGGCTGGCTGGTTTCCTCTGGAAGCAACACCCCTGCTTCGAGAATAAACTACTGACATTTTAACTAAGTGCCAGCTCTTCTGTTGCAGGCCCTTCCCAGGGATAGAGCTCACATTTCATACTAAGAGACTCTGAGAGGTGCCTCAGAGGCACTAGTGGTTATTTCTACATATACACTGAATCCTCTCCCCTTCACCCTAAGTGTCTGCTGGAGAACCCAACACCAAGTCAGATTTGACTGTCCATGATGGAGAGTGGCAGGACTGGGATGAATAGAGTCCCTTTTATAAATTTCCGTAGGATACTTTAGTTTGCATCCTTTGGGAAGCTAGAGCAAGAACAAAAAAATCCTACAAAGACCTGCTGTCACAAACCTTAGAAAGCATCCTGGGCTTTCACTAAGGACTCAGGGAAGAAAGCCATCCTTTAAGCCTATTTATAACTTCCAAAAGCTCCCAAAAGAGCAAGCAGTTTAAGACTTTGGAATGCAGTCTAAAGGGGGCAGACAGGGCCCACTCTGTTTACTTAGCGACTTGCCCTCTGGAATATCCTTGCTCCCCTAAGGGACACATAGAAATAAAAGCTTTGGCTATTTTAGGGGTGGTAGGGATGAAGCCCTTCTTGGAAGACAACTTGGGCAATTAATGGCTCCAGATTTTTATTTTAATTTTTTGATAGGGGGTAAACTGGAGGTTTGAATAGATTGATTGTTTGGGGCAGGTTACATCTGAGATAACGATGGGATATCAAAGTTGCAATGGCTCATATGCACTTTGAACAGCAAACAGAGAAAGAGGTCAAGGCTGGAGGTATATAGATTTAGTGTTATCAGGGAGGCGATGGCTGAGTAGGTAAGGAAAGAACAGTAGAAGAAAGAGAATAGAGTCCCATCTAGAGAGTGAGAGAATAGTCAGCAGAGGAGATAGAAAAGGGAGTGAAGGCGATAAGAACTGGGGGGTCACGGAGAGGAGAGTTTAGAACCCTTCCAGGAGGTCAGGAGAGATGTAAAGCACAGAGAGTTGGGAATCTGGCAGGGGGAATCTGAATTTTGCTATTTATTCACTAAAGTGAACTCTGGGTCACTGTTTCCCAATCAGGGTGCTACAACACTGTCTTAGGAGGTAATGCGTTCTAAGTTTCTTCCTTTGCCCTTTCCCAGTTTGTTGAGGGTGGAGACAGTAGCAGGCATTTCAGAAAACGGGAGGAGGTGGAGGATGATCGAGCTAAGGGTATTATTGTGGCCTGTATGCACAGACATATTTGAAGAAATTCACAACCATTAGACTTGTTGGCTCCAACTTCAAATAAGTAAGGAAAACAAATCCATGCCCAAGGCTGGAACTAGTTCTGCTTTCACTCTCAAATTCAAAGCCAAACTGCCTAATGAATACTTTTCTAATGAGTTTCATTGTTTAATTATTGTGATTATTACAAATATTGGTAACTTCCACTTAAGATACTTCTTCAAAGTGAGTTGACTTTTTAACCAGTTATAAATAGGTCTTAACATTTATTTTTTTCTTAAAGCTTTTTATTTTCAAAACATATGTATAGTTTTCAACATTTACCCTTACAAAACCTTGTGTTCCAAAATGTTTTTCTTCCTTCCTCCCACTTCCTCCCCTAGATGGCAAGTAATCAGATCAAAAAGAAAAAAAAAAGTGCAAGCAAACAACAACAATAACAAAAGCAAAAATGCTATGTTGTGCTCCACATTCAGTTCTCACAGACCTCTCTCTGGCTGCAGATGGCTCTCTCCATCACAAAACCATTGAAACTGGCCTGAATCATCTCATTGTTGAAGAGACTCGCATCCATCAGAATTGATCATCGTATAATCTTGTTGCTGCTGTGTATAATGTTCTCTTGGTTCTACTCACTTCATTTAGCATCAGTTCATGTAAGTCTCTCTAAGCCTTTCTGAAATCGTTCTGCTGATCATTTTTTTAAATTGAATCTTTTTTATTTTCAAAACATATGCAAGGATAATTTTTCATCATTGACCCTTGCAAAACCTTGTGTTCCAATTTCCTCCCCTTCCTCCCATACCCTCTCCTAGATGACAAGTAATCCAATATATGTTAAAGATGGTAAAAATATATGTAAATTTAATATAGGCATATGTATTTATACAATTATCTTGCTGCACAAGAAGACAGATCAAAAAGGAAAAAATGAGAAAGAAAATAAAATTCAAGCAAACAACAACAAAATAAGTGAAAATGCTATATTGTGATCCACATTCAGTTCCCATTGTCCTCTCTCTTCTTCATCACAAAATCATTGGAACTGGCTTGAATCATCTCATTGTTGAGAAGAGCCACGTCCATCAGAATTGATCTTCCTATAATCATGCTGTTGCCGCGTACAATGAAATCCTGGTGCTGCTCATTTCACTCAGCATCAGTTCATGTAACTCACTCCAGGTCTCTCTAAAATCATCTTGCCGATCGTTTCTTATAGAACAATAATATTTGGGGCAGCTAGATGGCGCAGTGGATAGAGCACCATCCCTGAAGTCAGGAGGACCTGAGTTCAAATCTGGTCTCGGACACTTAACACTTCCTAGCTGTGTGACCCTGGGCAATTCACTTAACCTCAATTTGCCTCAGCAAAAATAAATAAATACATAAATTAAAAAAATAATATTCCATAATCTTCATATACTATAACTTGTTCAGCCATTCCCCAACTGACGGGCACCCATTCAGTTTCTAGCCACTACAAAAAGGGCTGTCACATACATTCTTGCACATGTGGGGCCCTTTCCTTCCTTTAAGATCTCTTTGGGATATAGGCCCAATAGAAACACTGCTGGGTCAAAGGGTATGCACAGTTTGATAACTTTTTGAGCATAGTTCCAAATTGCTCTCCAAAATGGCTGGATCAGTTCACAACTCCACCAACAATGTATTAGTGTCCCAGTTTTCCCTCATACCCTCCAAAATTCATCATTATCTTTTCCCGTCATCTTAAGCCACCACTTTTCTCTTGTGACCTATACCCTCCCACATATATATATATATCTATTTATACATGTTTATATGCATGTATATGTATTATTATATAAACACAGATATAAATTTGTACATTTTATGTGTATATGGATAATATATATATGTGCATGCATATATATATGTATATATACATAACATACATATATGCACACACTGAGAAAGACAGAAAGAAGGAGTAACAGAATATTTATTTTCTGAGCAAAGTAATGGTTTTCTAGGGGTGAAGTGAAGTTAGGAAGACCCGATTTCAAATCCAGCCTCAGATACTTCCTAGCTGTGTGATACTGGGCAAGTTACTTAACTCTGTTTGACTTAATGTCCTCAAATGTAAAATGGGGATAACAGTAGCACCTATCTCCCAGGGTTGTTGTAAGGATCAAATGAAATAATATTTGTAAAATTTCTTAGCACAGTGCCTGGAACATAAGAGGTGCTATGTAAATGCTTACTCCCTTCCTTTCCCCCTTATTCCCAGAATGAAAAAGTAGTAGACACTCCTAGTCACTGTAACAGACTGCAAAATATTACTTGGGAAACAAGGATCTATAGAATTCTTGGAATGGGGAGCCAGGCAAGTCTAATGAAGTCTCCTTTGTCCTAAATTCCAGGGGTATGGAACTCACTGCTCACATCATTCCTTTGCACAAACATCTCAGCTTCAAACTCCTTGAGCCAAGACCCTCTGTAGTAAAGTATTACTTTCTCTTTCTAGCTTTATTTCATCATTGTAAGCTCTATCCAAACTGAGTCATGATATGGCTCCTAGGAATGGAGAAAATTAGAGGACCTGAGTTCAAATCTCAGCTCAGCTTCAGGGATCTCATTTTTTTTTTTTTCATCTGTAGAATGAAGGGATTGGGCTAAATGACTTCTAAAGGATCTTCTAGCCTTGAACCTTTCAGACTCCTCAATGAGGGGACTGAGCTAGATGATCTCTGTAAGGTCTACACCAGTTTTTAAATTTTATAATTCCTAAATGAAGCCTATGCTTTTTCAGGCTCTGCTCTTGCTCCCACTGTTCTCATATGAAGAATGTCTTCTGTTCTTCTCAGGCTGCTGAATTTGAACTTTTCCTCTTTTAAAAAAATAATAATAGCTTTTTATTGTTTAAAATAAATGCAAAGATAGTTTTCAACATTCACCTTTGCAAAACTTTGTATTCCAAATTTTTTTCCCTTCCTTCCCTCTACCTCCTCCTCTAGAAAGCAAATAATCAAATATAGGTTAAACATATGCAATTCTTCTATACATATTCCCACATTTATCATTCTGCACAAGAAAAATCAGATCAAAAAGGAAAAAAATGAGAGAAAAAGAAACAAGCAAAGAAAAAACAACAAAAAAGGTGAAAATACTATGTTGAGATCCACATTCAGTTCCCACTGTCCTCTCTCTGGGTGCAAATGGCTCTTTCCATCACAAGATCATTGGAAATGGTCTGAATCACCTCAATGTTGAAAAAAGCCATGTCCATCAGAATTGATCATTGTGTAATCTTGTTGTTGGCATTTACAATGATCTCCTGGTTCTGCTCATTTCACTCAGCATCAGTTCATGTAAGTCTCTCCAGGCCTTTCTGAAATCATCCTGCTGGTCATTTCTCACAGAACAATAATATTCCATAACATTCATATACCATAATTTATTCAGCCATTCCCCAATTGATGGGTATCCACTCAGTTTCCAGTTTCTTGTCACTACAAAAAAGGCTGCCACAAACATTTTTGTACATGGGTCCTTTCCCCTTTTTTATGATCTCTTTGGGATACAGATTCAGTAGAGACACTGCTGGATCAAAGGGTATGCACAGTTTGATAGCCCTTTGGGCGTATGAACTTTTCATTTAAAGCTCAGCTGTAATATTGCCTTTTCTTTAAATAAAGACTTCCTCCTCTTCCCCATTCCTCTTGGTTGATAATGACTTTCTAGGGAGGTACCATGGTATAGTGAAAAGAGCACTGGATTTGCAGCCAAAACATCTGGGTTCAAATCAAATCTCTATTACTTGTTCCCTTTTTGACTTTGGAAGATTACTCAGCCTACTTCTCCTACCTCCCTACTTCCTTGACTTATTTATATAATATAAGGGGATTGTATTGGACGGAGCTTACAATGATGACTTAGAGCTAGAAAGGCAGAATGGTATTTTACTATGGAGAACCTTGAATGCCAGCTTTAAAAGTTCCTTATAAGGGCATCTAGATGGTGAAGTGGACAGCCCACTCAGTCCTGATATCAGGAGCAGCTGAGTTCAAATTTGATCTCAGACACTTAACACTTCTTAGCTGTGTGATCTTGGGCAAATCACTTAACCCCAATTGCCTCATACACACATACACAAAGATTAATTTTTTTTAAAACGGAAAGCAATAAAAAAAGTTCCTTCAGCTCTAGAGCCATGATTCTCTCCTAAGTTTTCACATAGGCCTTTGTTTTGCACCTGTCTTACTTAATAAGAATATCAGAATTACTTACATATATTTAATCCCCATATTGCATTATAAAATCTGTGAAGGCAGGGACCATGTCATCTTTAAACTTTGTGTTTCCCTCATTGTAGTCTGTGTTCCATTTATAGCAAGTACTTAACAAATAAGTGTTTTATTAGATTGAATTTTAGAGAAAAACTTCTTGTTTCCAAAGATATCCCTGCAACTCAGAGCCTAAACACATGAGGAAAACAGGCATGCCCTCAAGTAAGTAAATCTCATACTAGAAGATACATCCTAGAAAACAAGAACATATTAATCTATAGCATTCACATAATGTATAATGAGTATAGCATACTATGGCACAAGAAAATATCAAGCTGTTTTTTAAAAAAAATTTATTAAAGCTTTTTTAATTTTCAAAAGATATGTATGCATACTTTTTCAGCATTAACACTTTTATTTTTATTTTTTATAGCTTTTTTATTTACAAAACATATGCATGGGTAGTTTTTCAACATTAATCCTTGCAAAACCTTCTGTTAGAAATTTTTCCCTCTTTCCCCTAAATGGCAGGTAGTCCAATACATGTTAAATATGTTACAATATATCAGCATTAACTCTTGTAAAACCTTGTATTCCAATTTTTGCCCTCCTTCCCTCCACTCCCTTCCTAGATAGCAAGTAATTCAAAATATGTTAAACATGGTAAAAATATGTTAAATCTATACATACATATTTATACAAATGCATACATATTTATACAATTATCTTGCTGCACAAGAAAAATCCAATCAAAAAAGAAAAAAATGAGGAAAAAAAATAAAATGCAAGCAAACAACAAAGAGTGAAAATGCTTTTTTGTGATCCACACTCAGTTCCCAAAGTCCTTTCTCTGAGTGGCTCTCCTCATCACAAGACTACCAAAAGTAGTGTGAATCATCTAGTGTTGAAAAGAGCCATGTCAACTGATGCTGAGCGAAATGAGCAGAATCAGGAGATCATTATACATAGCAACAAGAAGACTATATGATGATCAATTCTGATGGACATGGCTCTCTTCAACAAAGAAATGTTTCAAACCAGTTCTAATTGTTCAGTGAAGAAAGCCATATACACCCAGAGAGAGGGATATGAAATGTGGACCACAACATAACATTTCCATGCTCTCTATTGATGTTTGCTTGCATTGGGTTTCCTTTCTCAGATCTTTTTTTTTGTAGATACGATTTTTCTTGCACAAAAATGATGTGTGGAAATATATATACATATATTCGATTTGTCAAGTATTTTAACATAATTAATATGTAATGGATTTCCTGCCATCTAGGGGAGGGATGGGGACTAGGGAGGAAAAATTTGTAACAGAAAGCTTTGTAAGGGTCAATGTTGAAGAATTACCCATACATATGTTTTGCAAATAAAAAGTTTTAAAAAAAAAAGAGAAAAGAGCCATGTCCCTCTATCTTAAGCTTTTTTTGACTCATCAGAGATTAAATAATTTTTCAGGGATGTTTTTAGCAGAGAATCATTCATCTGGGGCTGGGAGGCATCTTGGAAGTCATCAATCAATCAGCAAGCATTTATTAGGTGCCTTCTATTTGACAAGTGACTGTGCTGAGCTCTTGAGGACACACAAATTTTTTTTTATTAAACCTTTTTATTTGCAAAACATATGCATGGGTAATTTTTCAACATTGACCCTTGCAAAGCCTTCTGTTCCAAATTTTTCTCTCCTTCTCCTCACCCCCTTCCCTAGATGGCAGATAGTCTAATACATGTTATGTTAAAATATATGACAAATTGAATATAAGTATACATATTTAAACAGTTATCTTGCTGTACAAGAATGATTGGATCTACAAGAAAAAAAAACCTGAGAAGGAAAACAAAATGCAAGCAAAAATCAACAGAAAGCATGAAAATGTTATGTTGAGGTCCACACTCAGATTCCACAGGCTTCTCCCTGGATGTATATGGCTTTCTTCATCACTGAACAATTGGAACTGGTTTGAGTGAAGAGAACCATGTCCATCAGAATTGATCATCATATAGTCTTGTTGCTGTGTATAATGATCTCCTGGTTCTGCTCATTTCACTCAACATCAGTTCATGCAAGTCTCTCCAGGCCTCTCTGAAATCATCCTGCCGGTTGTTTCTTACAGAACAATAACATTCCATAACATTCATATACCATAATTTATTCAGCCACTCTCCAATTGATGGGCATGCATTCAGTTTCCAGTTTCTAGCCACTGCAAAAAGGGCTGCCACAAACATTTTTGCACATGGGTCCCTTTCCCTCCTTTAAGATCTCTTTGGGATATAAGCCCAATAGAAACACTGCTGAGTCAAAGGGTATGTATGCACAGTTTGATAACTTTTTGAGCACAGTTCCAAATTGCTCTCCAGAATAGCTGGATCCGTTCACAGTTCCATCAACAATGTATCAGTGTCCCAGTTTTCCCACATCCCCTCCAACATTCATTATCTTTTCCTGTCATCTTAGCCAATCTGACAGGTGTGTAGTGGTATCTCAGGTTTGTCTTAATTTGCATTTCTCTGATCAATGATCAGGTGATTTGGAGCACCTTTTCATATAACTAGAAATAGTTTCAATTTCTTCATCTCATATCATTTGGAGAATGGCTTGAATTCTTATAAATTTGAGTCAATTTTCTATATATTTTAGAAGTGAGGCCTTTATTAGAACCCTTAAATGTAAAAATGATTTCCCAATTTATTGCTTCCCTCCTAATCTTGTCTGCATTAGTTTTGTTTGTACAAAAACTTTTTTTTAAAGCTTTTTATTTGCAAAACATACGCATGGATAATTTTTCAACATTGACCCTTGCAAAGCTTTCTGTTACATATTTTTCACCCCTCCCCCAACCCTTCCCTTAGATGGCAGGAAGTCCAATTGTACAAAAACTTTTTAGCTGAATATAATCAAAATTATCTATCTGGTGTTCAATTAAGAGGTCTAGTTCTTCTTTGGACACAAATTCCTTCCTTCTCTACAGATATGAGAGGTAAACTATCCTATGTTCCTCTAATTTGTTTATAATATCACTCTTTATGTCTAAATCATGAACCCATTTAGATCTTATCTTGGTATGTGGTGTTAGGTGTGGGTCAAGTCCTAATTTCTTCCATACTAGTTTCCAATTTTCCCAGCAGTTTTTGTCAAATAGTGAGTACTTATCCCAAAAGCTGGGGTCTTTGGGTTTATCAAACAATAGATTGCTATAGTTATTGCCTAGTTTGTCCTGTGATCCTATCCCGTTCCACTGATCAACTACTCTATTTCTTAGCTAGTACCAAACAATTTTGATGACCACTGCTTTATAATATAGTTTTAGATCTGGTACAGTTAGGCCACCTTCATGATCATTTTTTAAAAATTAATTCCCTTGAAATTCTTGACCTTTTGTTTTCCAGATGAACTTTGCTACTATTTTTTCTAGATCTGCAAAATAATTTCTTGGGAGTTTGATTGGTGTGGCACTAAATAAATAGATTAATTTAGGTAGTATTGTCATCTTTATTATATTTGTTCAACCTACTCATGAGCACTTGATGTTTTTCCAGCTGATTAGATCTGACTTTATTTGTGTGGAAAGTGTTTTATAGTTTTGTTCATATAGTTCCTGACTTTCCCTTGGAGATAGGTTCCCAAATATTTTATACTATTGATAGTTATTTTATTTATTTATTTATTTTGCTTTTTGTTGAGGCAATTGGGGTTAAGTGACTTGCCCAGGGTCACACAGCTAGGGAATGTTAAATGTCTGAGATCTGATTTGAACTCAGGTCCTTCTGACTTCAGGGCTGGTGCTCTATCCACTGTGCCACCTAGTTTCCCCTTGATAGTTATTTTGAATGGAATTTCTTTTTGTATCTGTTGCTGCTGGATTTTGTTAGTAATATATACAAATTCTGATGATTTATGTGGATTTATTTTGTATCATGCAACTTTGCTAAAGTTGTGAATTGTTTCTAGTAGTTTTTTAGTTGAGTCTCTAGAGTTTTCTAAATATATCATTTACAAAGAGTGATAATTTGGTTTCCTCATTACATACTCTAATTCCTTTAATCTCTTTTTCTTCTCTCATTGCCAAAGCTAACATTTCTAATACAATATTGAATAGTAATGGTAATAATGGGCAGCCTTGTTTCACTCCTGATCTTATTGGGAATGGTTCTAGTTTGTACCCATTACATATGATGCTTACTGATGGTTTTAAATAGATGCTACTGACTATTTTAAGGAAAAGCCCATTTATTCCTATACTCTCTAGTGTTTTTAATAGGAATGGGTATTGGATTTTATCAAATGTTTTTCTGCATCTATTGAGATAATCATATGGTTTTTGTTAGTTTGGTTATTAATATAATTGATTATGCTGATAGTTTTCCTAATATTGAATCAGCCCTGCATTCCTGGTATAAATCCTACTTGGTCATAGTGTATTATCCTGGGGATGACTTTTTATAGTCTAATTGCTAATATTTTATTTCAGATTTTTGCATCAATATTCATTAGGGTCCTAAACTAATTTATCTATTTAGTGCTATACCAATCAAACTCCCAAGAGATTATTTAACTGAACTAGAAAAAATAACAACAAAATTCATCTGGAAAAACAAAAGGTCAAGAATTTCAAGGGAATTAATGAAAAAAAATGCAAATGAGGGTGGCCTAGCTGCACCAGATCTAAAACTATATTATAAAGCAGTGGTCACCAAAACCATTTGGTACTGGATAAGAAATAGAGTAGTGGATCAGTGGAATAGGTTAGGTTCACAGAACAAAATACTCAATGACAATTGTAATCTAGTGTTTGATAAACCCAAAGACCCCAGTTTTGGGGATAAAAACTCACTATTTGACAAAAACTGCTGGGATAATTGGAAACTAGTCTGGAAGAAATTAGGCATTGACCCACACCTAACACCATATACCAAGATAAGGTCAAAATGGATTCATGATCTAGGCATAAAGAATGATATTATAAACAAATTAGAACAATGTAGGATGGTTTACCTCTCAGACCTGTGGAGGGGGAAGGAATTTGTGACCAAAGAAGAACTAGAGGTCATCATTAATCACAAAATAGATAAGTTTGACTATATCAAGTTGAAAAGTTTTTGTACAAACAAAATGAATGCAGACAAGATTAGAAGGGTAGCAGTAAACTGGGAAAATATTTTTACATCCAAAGGTTCTGATAAAGGCCTCATTTCTAAAATATATAGAGAATTGACTCAAATATATAAGAATTCAAGCCATTCTCCAATTGACAAATGGTCAAAAGATATGAACAGACAATTTTCAGACGAAGAAATTGAAACTATTTCTGGTCACGTGAAAAGGTGCTCCAAGTCACTATTGATCAGAGAAATGCAAATTAAGACAACTCTGAGATACCACTACACACCTGTCAGATTGGCTAAAATGACAGGAAATGATAATGATAGCTGTTGGAGGGGATGTGGGAAAACTGGGACACTGATACATTGTTGGTGGAACTGTGAACGGATCCAACCATTCTGGAGAGCAATTTGGAGCTATGCTCAAAAAGTTATCAAACAGTGCATACCCTTTGACCCAGCAGTGTTTCTACTGGGCCTATATCCCAAAGAGATCTTAAAGGAGGGAAAGGGACCCACATGTGCAAGAATGTTTGTGGCAGCCCTTTTTGTAGTGGCAAGAAACTGGAAATTGAAAAGATGTCCATCAATTGGAGAATGGCTGAATAAATTATGGTATGTGAATGTTATGGAATATTATTGTTCTGTAAGAAATGACCAACAGGAGGATTTCAGAGAGGATTGGAGAGACTTGCATGAACTGATGCTGAGTGAAATCAGCAGAACCAGGAGAACATTATACACAGAAACAAGACTATATGATGATCAATTTTGATGGACATTGTTCTCTTCAACAATGATGTGATTCAAACCAGTTGTGCTGCGATGAAGATAGTCATATACATCCAGAGAAAGGCCTGTGGGAACTGAGAGTGAACCACAACACAGCATTTTAACGCTTTCTGTGAATATTTCCATGCATTCTGTTTTCCTTCTTAGGTTGTTTTTTTTTTCTTCTTCTCTTTCTAGATCTGATGTTTCTTGTGCAGTAAGATAACTGTGTAGATATGTATACATGTATTATATTTGTCATATAATTTATCCTATCTAGCATGTATTGGATTACCTGTCATCTAGGGGTGGGGGGTAGGGGGAAGGAAAGGAAAAGTTTGGGAAAAAAAAAGTTTTTTTGCAAAGGTCAATGTTGAAAGGTCACTCATATGTTTTGCAAATAAAAAGCTTTATAAAAAAAATATTCATTAGGGAAATTGGTCTATAATTTTCTTTCTCTGTTTTCACCCTACCTGGTTTAGCTATCAGCACCATATCTGGAGGACACACAAATATAATGAATAAAAGAATCCCTACTTTCAGGGAGCTTACATCCTACCTGGGGAGACAAAAATGTATCTAAGTATATATAGAATAAATAGATAATAAATACATTTAAATACAAAGCAGTAACTATAAGATAGTTTGAGGAGAACACTGGTGATTGAGTTGGTCACAAAATGATTCATGTAAAAGAGTTTGAAGGAAAGTTTCCTTGTCTTGAAGGAAAAATTCTATGATATAGAAGTGAAGTGGGAATGCATTCCATCCATGGAAAATAACCTATGCAAAGACACAGAGAGAGGATGAGTGATATGTATGTGTGTGTGAAGAATAGCGAGAATACCAATTTGGCTGGACCACAGAGAACAAGAGGGGAATTAATGTACAATAAAACTCTGGAAAGATAGATTGGAGCCAGGTTGTGAAGGTCTTTAAAAATTAAACAGAGAGGTTTAGGGAGCTACCACAATTATGTATGAAAAATAATTTTGGCAGCAGGATATAGGGTGGACTGAAGCTAGGAGAGACTTGAAACAGGAGACCAACCAAAAACTTTTGTAACAATCTAAGTGAGAGGTAATAAGGATCTAAATCAAAATAGTAACTGTGTGAGTAGAGAGAAGAGGATGGATGTCTGCAATGTTGTAAAGATAAAAACAGCAAGATTTGGCAACAAATTGAATTTGTGGGGTTTAGTTTTGGATATGTGGAGTTTGAGATATCTCAAACAGGAACATTGTTTGACAGATAGATTGAAGTTTAGGAGAGAGTGGAGATATATACATATATAAATATATTTTTAGATAGAGAGATATATAGGTTGGATATATGAATTTATAGATAAATAGATAATTGAGAGATAGATCTCTTACTTCTAAGTGCCTTTCAGTTACCTTGAACAAGATGTCCAGTAGACATCTTAAACTTAATGTGTCCAAAGCTGAAATCATTTTATTTCTCCCAAACCTTCCCCTTTTCCTAACTTCTCTGTTACTAGAGAGGATGGTGTCATCCTTCTATTCTCAGCCTTACAACCTTACAAGCTAGGACAGCATCCCCAACTCTTCTTTATCTCTCATCCTTCATACTTCATCTGTTACTAAAGTCTTTTGATTTCAACTTTGCAGCCTCTCTTGAATATATTCTCTTCTGTCCTCTGACATTGCTACCACTAGTGCAGACCTGCATCACCTCATACCTGTTCTATTGCAAAAGCATAGTGAATAGCTTATCTGTCTTAAGTCTTTGCCCAGCCAGACAACAGAGTGGTTTTCCTAAAGCTCCAGCTGGCTACTCAACAAACTCTTGTGGTTCCCTATCACCTCCAGGATCAAATGAAAAATCCTCTATTTGGGATTCAAAGCCCTTCATAATCTAACCCTCTCTTACCTTTCAAATCTTTTTACATCTTATTCCTCTCCAGTTATTCTTTGATCCACTGATATTGCATTCCATCTCTTGGTTCTGGGCATTTTCATTGAGTGTCTTCCATTAGGGGAATGTTCTTCCTTTTCATCTCACTTATTGGCTTCTTAGGCTTCTTTTAAGCCCCAACTAAAATCTCATCATCTACCACTGCACATCCCCTTTCCAGCAATGCTAGAAATCATAAAAGAGGGAAAAGGACCCACACACGTGCAAAAATGTTTGTAATAGCTCTTTTTATGTTGACAAAGAAATGGAAAATGAGTGGATGACTATCATTTGTAGAATGATTGAATAAGTTATGGTACTTGAAAGCCTTTCTCAGTTACTTTTAATTCTTTTTTTTTTTCAACAGTATTTTTCCAAATACATGTAAAGATTGTCTTCAACATTCATTTTTGTAAAACTAGGTTCTATTCTCTCTTATCTCCTCCTCCCCAAGATAGCAAACAACCTTATATAGATTAAATATGTGTAATCTTTTAAAACATATTTCTATATTTGTCATGTTGTACAAGAAAAATCAGATGAAAAGGAAAAAAATGAGAAAGAAAACAAACAAACAGATGAACAAACATTCAGTCTCCAAAGTTCTCTCTTTGGATATGGATAGCATTTTTGATTCCAAGTCAGTGAATTTTGTACAGCAATCTTTCGAAGTTTTGTGGCACATATGGAAATACTGTCTCATAACCACAACATCTTTTATCCTTGTCTTGCTGGCTGACACTAAGATTTTGGACCAGACTTGTGACTTTCTCAATAGAGCAAACTCCCTATGAGAAAATGCTTTATCCATGAAGGTTAGCAACTTATTGTTGCTAGGGAGGCCAGGAGACACTGAGAATGACTTATTCATGACCATATAACTCATATGTATGTGAGGCATGACTTGAATTCAGGTCCTTCCTGACTCTGAGGCAGATTCTCCATTCATTATGCCAAGTGGCTTCTGAAAGTACAAAGATTATGATATATGAAAACCCAAATTCACAAATCAAATAAATTTAAGAGGTTATGTTTTACTTTATACAAGGGTTCTCAGGATTCTTTCCACCTTTGTCTTATCACAAAAATCCCTTCTGTAGTTTTCAAGAGGATTTGATTTATATGAATTGCATTTATGTACAATTAAGGGGAAATTTATAAAACAAAGGATATTTCCACTCCTAAGACATAAACCCAGTTTTGTACTGAACACTTCTGTCTTTACTTCATCTCACAAATCATAATTAGGAAAAAGATGCTCTTACCTTATCTTTTCACAACTGATGTCCTATAGCTCTCCTTTCATGGAGATATCGCTGGAGTGATTCCCCTTCCTGTGAGTCATTATGACATCACAGAATTCTGAGGCAGTATCAAAAAAGATATGCTACTTCTAAGTGCCATTTTTATTCCTTTAACAATTCCCTTTACCCCAGACCCAAATCTTCTCCCACATAGTGAGAAATCTGTGCTTAATATTGAATCATGCAGTTTGGCAGCATATTGTAGTGGAAAGACTTGAAGTCAGGGGAGATATAAATTTAAATCCTGCCAAGGACATAACTAGTTGTACTTATCTATAAAATGGGGATGATGATGATAAAGAATTGTGCTGAAAATCAAATAAGATCATGTATCTAAAAGCACTTTGGGAACATTAAAATGCTATATACTATCAGTTATTATCAATAAAAAATCATTTAATAAGGGCCTGCTATATATTCAGCACTGTCTGATGATATAAAGCCACAAACAAACCAGTCCTTGCCCTCAAGGAGCTTACATTCTAACAGTTTTACATTTATTATGTGCATACGTAAATATATACTATATTTATAATTACATAAACATAAATGTAAAATATCAAACTTTTTTTTTATGTTGAGGCAACTGGGGTTAAGTGACTTGCATAGGGACACAGCTAGGAAGGTGTCTGAGGTCAGATATGAATTCAGGCTTTCCTGACTTCAGGGCTGGTGCTCTATTCACTGCATCACCTAGCTGCCTCAACATATCAAACTATTAAAGCCTGAAATCCATCTGGGCAACAGACATGTTTCATTTACTTTTCTTCTCCTGTATGGATAATTGGGCCAAACTCTTTTGACTAGTTATGGATCTCATCTAGAAGGCTCTGCACTGTGTCAAGATCTGTTGTAAATGTCACCCACAAATAGGAGTATCTGGAGAACTTTATCTTCTTTAGGGAATCTACAACTGGGATTCTGCCCTAAATCTCTTTCATGGCCTTTGTCATGGTCTTGTTTTTCAAGAAGTCTTGTATAATTTTGAAATGTGATTGCGAGACACCTTGTTGGAGGATAATGTTTACAGTAGCATTTTATTCTTCCAACTCAGTTTTAAAAAAAATATAGACAACTCACAACAATTTTTGTATCTTTCAGTCATTTGTATAGAATAAAGATTTAGTCTATTATACAACAAGTTCAAGAAAATTTTCATTCATACAAGTAAATGATGAAATAACAAGTAAGTTATC
Organism: Myrmecobius fasciatus; assembly: GCA_023553655.1. Lineage (NCBI taxonomy): Eukaryota > Metazoa > Chordata > Mammalia > Dasyuromorphia > Myrmecobiidae > Myrmecobius > Myrmecobius fasciatus. The sequence goes on from JAJPUD010019040.1 coordinate 21,696, forward strand.
CAGACCAGAGGTGTCAAACTTTTGGCCTAAACACTTGCAAAATTCTCCAGTATTGTCAGAATCAGGTTAAAATGTAATTGGGGAAATTGATAAATAGTCGAAGGATATGAATAGACAATTTTCAGATGAAGACATTAAAACTGTCTATAGTCTTATGAAAAATGCTCTAAATCATTATTGATTAGAGAAATGCACATTAAAACAACTCTGAGGTACCACCTCACACCTAATCAGATTGACTAAGATGACAGAAAAAGATAATGATAAATGTTAGAAGGGACACTAATGCATTGTTGGTAGAGTTGTGAAATGACCCAACCATTCTAGAGAGCAATCTGGAACTATGCCCAAAGGCTGTAAAACTGCACATACCCTTTCCAGCAATGCTAGAAATCATAAAAGAGGGAAAAGGACCCACACGTGCAAAAATGTTTGTAGCAGCTCTTTTTATGTTGACAAAGAATTGGAAAATGAGTGGATGATTATCATTTGTAGAATGATTGAATAAGTTATGGTACTTGAAAGTGGTGGAATATTATTGTTCTATTAAAAAATGATTAATAGGCTGATTTTAGGAAAGCCTGGAAAGACTTACATGACCTGATGGTGAGTGAATTGAGCAGAACCAGAACATTGTACACAGCAAGAACAAGATTGTGTGATGATCAACTAAGACAGATTTGTTTTTTCTTCAGCAATTCAATGATCCAAGGCAATCTCAATAATCTTTGGATGGAAAACATCATCCTCATCCAGAGAGAGAACTATGGAGACCAATGTGGATCATTGCATACTATTTTCACCTTTTTTTCTTCTTTTTAAAATTTCTTCATGGTTTTTCCTTTTTGTTCCAATTTTTCTCTACCATATAACTCCTGTGGATATATGTAAAAATGAAAAGTACATGTATAAACCTAAAAGAAATTTTAAAAGAAAAGAAAAATATAATTGGGGAATCTTTAATAAAATAAACAAAATTATAATGAATATAATGTTAATTTATGGCTTTCTAAGTCAATAACAGCCTGTAGGGATATCTTTATTTCAGTTTGATACTGTTGGTTCAGACTTTGCTTTGCAGCTGGTTGGGGCTTATCTACAAGTATATATATACAAGCTTGCAAATGGACAATGAATTGGTCACAGAATTGAATAGGAGGAAAAGAAGGGACTGAATATCTTTTGAAAAACTATAGTTCTTTTAATGTTCTTTTATAGTTTTTTAAAAATAGTTTTATATTTCTTTTAAGCTTTTCCTTGGAGTAAAAACTCATCTTTTTAATACCAAAATTTTTGTAGACCAGTTATATGGAATCCTTTAGTCTTTAAAGGACTGAAACTAAGAATCACCCTCAGGTGAATGTTAGGAGAGAACATCTAAGTTTCAATACATTAAAATCAAAAGTGTTAAGTGTTAAATACAAAATGAAAAAAAAATGGGATTTGTAGAAAGTTATCATTTTTTCTTCTTTAATAGAAATATTTTGTTGATGCTCTTTTTCCCCCGTCATTGAAACCTCCCATTGAATCTCCCCTCCAACAGCTCTGAATGAACAACTACAGTAAAGTAAAAACTATTCAACACTTTGGCCATGTATGACAACATATGTCTCATTCCATACTTATGGTCTTTTTATCTTGGTGTTATGGTGATGGACACCACAGAAATGGGAGAGAGGAAAAAGAGAGACAGAGAAACAGAGACAGAGACAGAATCAGAGACAGACAGAGAGACAGAGAGAAATTGAAGGGAGGAAAGGGGAGAGGCAGTAATAGAGAAAATTGTGATGAAGAAGCTTTCAATGATCACTTTGGGATGTGAACTTATGGGTATAAATTTAGAGACACTCCAAGAAAATAAAATAAAATCAAGTTAATAGCTGGTCTGTGTTCTCTAAAGAGAAAATTACAGCTCTAGAAGGAAGTACAGCCAGGCCTTGCCAGTTCAGGGCCAGGGACTTTGAACAGCACATTCTAGTCTTATTATTGTGCCTGTAATATGTCAGATAGAGATGTCCCCTAAGTTTTGAGTCAACTGAACAGAGCAAGTATGTGTGTTAGACTCTGATTCATCCTTATACATTCTGCGGAATTTAGGAGCGTTCGCTCAGTTTTCCTCCATTGATAGGCTAAAATGGAGCTTGATATGTGCTATAGCCTCTAAATATGGTAGTCAAATATGGATCATTCAGACACTAATCTATTTATGGTAGGGAGTCAGGAGAAGAAGAATTTCCTCTTGGAAACTCAATTCCCACTCTATCTAGACTCCTGGAGAGGAATAGAATCAGAGGGTTATCTACAGTAAAAAAAAAAAAAAAAAAAAATCTTTGTCCAATTCACCTGGGACTTCTTTGGGGATGGGTGGTAGAGAGAAGAAAGCAAAGGGTGCATTGGCTTAGTCCACTCATTTTGGAAAACAATTTGGAATAATGCAAAAAAAAGTCCAAAACCAAAATGTCTATCATTTGACCCAGAGATTCTGCTTCTATGCATGTAAACCAAGAGAGGTCAAAGAGAGAACAAAAGGTACCATGTAATATGAAAATATAAATAGCTATTTTTTGCTGTAGCAAAGAACTGAAAATAAAGTGAGTTTCGGATTGAATGGGTAATACATGAACTGAACAAACATGTGAGCATAATAGAGTATTATTGTAATTTACAACTGTGCATATGTATAGGAACATAATAAAACATTATTGTATCTTTAAATGACACATGGGGAATTCAGAAAAACATGGAAGGACATATGAGGTTAGGAATGAGTAACTAGATCTAGAAATCAACTGTAATTACATATAAACTGATGCTATATGATGTCTCTACCAATGTAAACTAAAAGATCAATCCCCAAAATGAAACTGAACTCTATGTATTTATAAATACCAAGTTAGATCTTGGAGAAAAGATAAGAAAAGGTACCTCCTTTAATTTGTTAAATAAACAAAGTGGAGTAGAAGAGTATATTATGAGGACTGAAGAGATTGAAGAGGTGAAAATTGAGTGTAATTAAGAGAATCCTGCTATGTATATTGAAATCTCTTATGGGAGCAAGATTTGGTTTGGAGCAAAAGATTATAGCCAGGTGCTGAACTCATTGTTTTAAGTAATAAAAATATTATGGATAAATGGATAATGGTTATCAGGATCTAGATTAAATGATCAATTTGAATAGTCTAAAACTCAAAGGGAAGATTACTGAATTGATAATGGAAGAAGGAGAATCTAAAAGAGGAAATGAGAAGAAAGGAGCAATTCAACTCATTTCCCATTAGCAGTGAGTCAGGAGGTATGAGTCACAGTGTAACCAGAACTATAAAAGGTGGCCTGGGATGCAGTATCATCTGAAGGGAGTCAGAGTTCAGTGAATACCAGAAAATAGTAGGAGGGTGAAAGAACAATGTTTGAGATTAAAGCAAGTTTGTTAATTATGGGGCAAGTATTCCAAGAGAGCACAGGAAAGAGTTGGGTAGATCTAGAAGAAGATATTTTAGGACTAGGATTGAAGATAATGGGAGTGAGGGAATAGGCAGTTAGGAATAGAGAATGAAGCTATTTTTCATCAGCCAGGAGTTTAGAATCACTAGAATGGAAATCATTGAGAAATGAGTTCATTATATTGGATTACTTATGTTCTAGGGGAGAGAGAAAAGGAGAAAAATCTGGAACACAAGGTTTTGCAAAGGTGAATGTTGAAAACTATCTTTGTATATATTTGGAAAAATAAAATACAAATTTTTTTAAAAAGAGAGAGATGAGTTTAGCAGAATATCAGAAACTGAAGAGAAGTACATATAGGGAGACTGTTCAGGGCCTTTATGCAATGGAGTGGTGATGTGTCTTGTGAAGTCAAGGAAGCCCACTTTCCAGTAGAAAGGAGCAGTCAAAGTTATGGCCTAGGGAAACCCAGACAGTAGATAGAAACTGAGATTTGGTTGTGGGTCTGGTGCAGAAAAGTTGAAGATGTGATGAAGTGTGAGTGGCATCAATATAGTGTTTTATTTTCTAATAATAGCTTTTTATTTTTAAAATACAGGCAAAGATAGTTTTCAACATTCACTCTTGTAAAACTTTATGTTCCAAATTTTTCTCCCTCCCTTCCCCTCATCCCCCTGCCCTAGACAGCAAGTAATCCCATACAGATCAAACATGTGCAATTCTTCTAAACATATTTCTATATCAATATAACTTTTTAAAAAGTACAAGTGCATAGAACTGAAATTCACAATTCCCGAGTCTTATCTATCATTCTTACTTATACAGTATGACCTTAAGTAAGTCGTTCTACCTAAAGTTTTCTTATTAAGTTCCAGGGACTATTGTATTTTTTATCTTTGTTTCCTCATTACCTACTTTATTCCCTGGCAGAGAGTCTGTATTTAATAAATGTATGATGGGTGACCTATAACATGAAGAGATCCGACTAGATGATCTCTAGGTTTTCTTCTTACAGATCACCAAAGAGAATGGGGCATTGGGTTTGAGTTAAGAAGTCCTGGATTAAAATCCTACTTCTAAAACTATGTGATGCTGGAATGAATGACTTAATTTCTCTTCTTCATCTGTAAGGTATGGGGGGTAGGAAGGTTGGAGAGAAAGATATTTAATTTGATGACCTTCTAAGATCCTTTTCATTTCCAAATTTATAATTCCATGATTCATTTCTAAATTCTATATATCTCAACAAAGTAGGGATTCTTCTGGTGGGCCCACAGTGATACTACTAGATCTATTATAAACAATTCTATGACAATTTACTCTCCATAAAATAATTCTCTATAACTCTGAGGAGAATATTTAACTTCTCTAAATGTGTGGTGACTTCCTTGTAATGAGGGCCACCTTTACCTTAGGCCCATAAGAGTCTGGTGGACTTTGGATGAAAGTTGAACATATAGGTTATTATTTATTGCATCCAATGGAGATAATAGGTACTATGGTGGGGAATACCAAAGAAACATAGGTTTAGTCTTCAGGAAGAATATACATGAAACAATTATAGAACACTATCTTTATCTCCATCAAGAATAAAAAAAATTATTATAGCCTTCATGTTCCTCCTCTATAAAATGAGGGCTTTGGACTCAATGACCTCTAAGGTCCCTGCTAACTCTAAGTCTAGATTCTCTACTTTATCTCCATCATTGTTGGAAATCCTATTCATTTTTCAAGACCTGGCTGTGGTTTTCCTCAGGAAATCTTCTCAGACTGGTCCAGACCAAATTAATGACCTTTGAACTTCTGGAGCAAGCACATTTGAATCCCATTGTTCAACCACAAAAATTTTAATAACTTGAAAACTTACTTTTAAGATATCTTGTATATTATATTGTTCAACATTCATTCATCATACATTTATGAAACAGTTACAAAGTGCAAAACTTTGATATTGTTTCATGTGTGTCTCATCTCTTTCTTAAGCATAGGGCTTTGCACTTGTATATCCTCTCACCCCTCAATAATGGGCTATTCAATTCAACTAAAGTTTCTGGAGTGTCTACTGTGTGTATAATAGTCTGCATACTGTCTATGTGCAGGGGATAGAAGTTAAAAACAAAGCTGTCCCTACTTTTCAGAAAGTACGTTCTACCTGGGGAAAGTGGGGATTAATGGCTAAAATTAAAACAACACAAAT
>JAJPUD010019041.1:8299-27332 GCA_023553655.1 Myrmecobius fasciatus
TCATTTCTAAAATATATAGAGAATTGACTCAAATATATAAGAATTTAAGCCATTCTCCAATGGATAAATGGTCAAAAGATATGAACAGAAAATTTTCAGGCGAAGAAATTAAAACTATTTCCGGTCACATGAAAAGGTGCTCCAAGTCACTATTGATCAGAGAAATGCAAATTCAGACAACTCTGAGATACCACCACACACCTGTCAGATTGGCTAAAATGACAGGAAATGATAATGAAAACTGTTGGAGGGGATATGGGAAAACTGGGACACTGATACATTGTTGGTGGAACTGTGAATGGATCCAACCATTCTGGAGAGCAATTTGGAACTATGCTCAAAAAGTTATCAAACAGTGCATACCCTTTGACCCAGCAGTGTTTCTATTGGGCCTGTATCCCAAAGAGATTTTAAAGGAGGTAAAGGGACCCACAAGTGCAAAAATGTTTGTGGTAGCCCTTTTTGTAGTGGCAAGAAACTGGAAATTGAAAGGATGCCCATCAATTGGAGAATGGCTGAATAAATTATGGTATATGAGTGTTATGGAATATTATTGTTCTGTAAGAAACAACCAACAGGAGGGTTTCAGAGAGGCCTGGAGAGACTTACATGAACTCATGCTGAGTGAAATGAGCAGAACCAGGAGAACATTATACACAGCAACAAGATTATGCAATGATCAATTTTGATGGACATGGTTGTCTTCAACAATGATGTGCGTCAAACCAGTTGTTCAGCGATGAAGATAGTCATATACATTCAGAGAGAGGCCTGTGGGAACTGAGTGTGAACCACAACACAGTATTTTAACGCTTTCTGTGAATATTTCCATGCATTTTGTTTTCCTTCTTAGGTTGTTTTTTCTTTTTCTCTTTCTAGATCTGATGTTTCTTGTGCAGTAAGATAACTGTATAGATGTGAATACATGTATTGTATTTGTCATATAATTTATCCTATTTACCATGCATTAGATTACCTGTCATCTAGGGGTGGGGGTGGGGTGAAGTAGGGGAAAAGCTTGGGAAAAAAAGTTTTTGCAAAGGTCAATGTAGAAAAACCTCTCATATATTATGTAAATAAAAAAGCTTTATTAAAAAAAAAGAATTTCAAGGGAGTTAATGAAAGAAAAAGGCAGATGAAGGTGGCCTTGCTGTACCAGATCTAAACCATTTGGTACTACCGAAGAAATACAGTAGTTGATCTGTGGCATAGGATAGGATCACAGGACAAACTAGGCAATAACTATAGCAATTTAGTGTTTGATAAACCCAAACACCTCAGCTTTTGGGTTAAGTACTCACTATTTGACAAAAACTGCTGGGAAAATTGGAAACTAGTGTGGAAGATATTAGGGCTTGACCCACACCTAACACCACATAGAAAAATAAGATCTGAATGGGTTCATGATTTAGACATAAAGAGTGATATTATAAGTAAATTATAGGAACGTAGTATAGTTTACCTCTCAGACTCGTGGAGATGGAATACATTTATGTCCAAAGAAGAACTGGAACTCTTAATTGAACACCAGATAGATAATTTGATAATATTAAGTTAAAAAGTTTTTGTACAAACGAAACTAATGCAGACAAGATTAAAAGGGAAGCAATAAATTGGGAAATCATCTTAACATTTAAGGGTTCTGATAGAAGCCTCATTTCTAAAATATATATAGAATTGTCTCATATTTATAAGAATTCAAGCCATTCCCCAATTGATAAATGGTCAAAGGATATGAACAGACAATTTTCAGATGATGAAATGAAAACTATTTCTAGTCATATGAAAAGCTATTCCAAATCACTATTGATCAGAGAAATGCAAATTAAGACAATTCTGAGGTACCGCTACATACCTGTTAGATTGGCTAAAATGACAGGAAAAGATAATGATGAATGTTGGTGGGGATGTGGGAAAACTGGGACACTGATACATTGTTGGTGGAACGTGAACTGATCCAACCATTCTGGAGAGCAATTTGGAGCTATGCTCAAAAAGTTATCAAACTGTGTATACCCATTGATCCAGCAGTGTCTCTATTGGGCCTACATCCCAAAAAGATCTTAAAGGAAGGAAAGGGACCCACATGTGCAAGAATGTTTGTGGCAGCCCTTTTTGTAGTGGTTAGAAACTGGAAACTGAATGGATGCCCATCAATTGGAGAATAGCTGAACAAATTATGGTATATGAACATTATGGAATATTATTGTTCTATAGGAAATGACCAACAAGATGATTTCAGAGAGGCCTGGAGAGACTTACATGAACTGATGCTAAGTGAAATGAGCAGAACCACAAGATCATTGTACATGGCAACAAAAAGACTACATGATGATCAATTCTGATGGACATGGCTCTCTTCAATGAGGAAATGTTCCAACCCAGTTCCAATTGTTCAGTGAACAAAGCCATATAAACCCAAAGATAGGTATATGAAATGTGGACCACAACATAAAATTTTCATGCTCTCTATTGATGTTTGCTTGCATTGTGCTTCCTTTCTCTGATTTTTTCTTATAGATATAATTTTTCTTGCACAAGAATGATAAAAGTGGAAATATGTATGCATATATTCAATTTATGAAGTATTTTAAAATAATTAACATTTAGTGGGTTTCCTGCCATCTAGGGGAGTGGTGGGGTCTAGGGGGAAAATTTGTCATGGAAAGCTTTGTAAGGGTCAATGTTTAATAATTACCCATACATATTTTTGCAAATAAAAAGCTTTAATAATAATAAAAAAGAGAGAATTACAAATATTTGACTTTCACAGTGATGTCCCTTTTGAATGGGAATATTTACATTTCATTGCTTTATTCAAACACTCTCTGTCTTGCTATTTAGAAGCAAAGGAAGTTTAAGATATGTTGTAATAAATTGACATTCAGTGATTCTGTCCTATCCAGAGGAACATCTACCTAACAAACATCTGCTTAAGGAGAAGATCTCATAAGAGTTTAATCAAATAATCTGAATTTACCTTAGGAGAAGACTTACTTTAGATTAAGGATAAGCAGAAATGGACTTCCTAGTTAAGGAAATAAATTTTTTTAATTAATTAATTAATTAATCGACATTTTGGGGGGGGTAAGAAGAAAGTTATACAAGACAGGAAAAGATAACATAATGATTTGATCGCCTATTTGAGTGCCCTAGGAGTGAGAACCAGGACAGAAGTTGAAATTTGGGATTTAGAGAGAAAAAGGTGATCTGAGGCAATCAGACTCTGGAAAAGTAAATAAATTTATACAAATGTCTGGATTATTGTTATGGGTTTTCATAGAAAGAATGTGAGAATTTCCTTTAATTGAGAAGAACACATTATCACAAAATAGCAATGATTAATGAGAGAAATTTTGTACACACAGATGACTGACATCAGAGTTAAGATAAAAATTAGTAAAATACAATAATAATAATAATGGGGAAATATGTTCTAAAATTGAATTAATACTTAAATATCTAAAAAATTAAAACTTATGTAGGAAATGTATAATAAAATTCAACAGATACTGAGAATAACATTATATAAAGATGAAAAGAGCCCAGAAATCACATTTTCCAGAACAATTTAAATTGACAAGTGGAGAGAATGGCTTTCAAAACAAGACTTAATTAGCATATGTGTTATGTGCTTTCTAGAGCCCCCAAATTGGCATGACAAAATATACTATGCTTTCTAGAGCCCCCACAGCACAGTGAATTAAATTATCTCTGTAGAATTTCAGGACTAGCCCAAGTCCTTAGTCTTTGTGGAGGAATGATGAGGCGAGACACATGTGAATGGTCATACATGCAGTCTGTTTATTCAAGTCAGCTTTCTATGTTATATACCCTATAATCATGGAGTACTGTGCACAGTCCAACTTATTAGGGACAGGTGTTTCCTACTTCAGTATAACTCTGCTTCAAGTAAGCACAGGTGGTCACACCCCCCCCAACTTCTCAAGAAAGCTGAGAGCCCTTAGGAGAGATGGGGAGCCGAACCAGACATTGTCAGCATGTCCCCTCTGGACTGAAAGGTTTTATACCTCACACAGTGTTCCCCCACTATTTGTGACCCTCTACATATATGTATGTACAAAATCATACCAAAAAAAATAATGGATAATTTTATGCAGTATCAACTCATAAAGTAGAGACAAGTATTTGAGGGTAAAATCAAATTAGGTAAATCTAGGCAAGAAATCGGGTGAAACATTTACTCAATGTCATGCAAGGAAGAAAATGAAAGACCACAAAGATGATAAGTTGAAATAAAAAATATAAAACATTTTTCAATAGATAATGAACTATCATATTTGGATACAAATATCACAATCTCAGAGATACTTATAAAGAAAGTAGAAATGGAACTAAAAAAGAATATAAAGGAGAAAAGCTAAGTGGGATTGTCCAAAGTAGATACAGAACAGATATAATCTAGAGTTGCCACAGTTGTGAGATAACTAAGAGACCAAAATGCAAGGTATCTGAATGAGATAAAGATAAAAAATCTGTAAAGTCAGTGATTTTATTAAGATAAATTAAAAAAAAAATAACTGGGGAAGACTGATAATTCCAGATCTATATGCCTATTCTTTCATCTATATAAAATCTCTATAAGGGTTATTGCAACATAAAAGGAAGGTATCATTAAGCTAATGTTAGTAGGAAACAACCTTTCATAAATAACATTCAATGCATAAGATATTCATGACTCACAATTATCTAGTAGATGTAAAAAGTATAAAGTCTCATTACATTTGTTGTTTGCTTATTATGAAATTAAGCACATGATTCTAAACCAAAATTACACCTTATAGTTCTTTTAGAACAAGTTACCTAACTCCCAGATATCAAAAATCATTCAAATTATTTTTAAAAATAATAAGAAAAACAGCCTTATCCATAGCTCCCTGATCATAAGCATAAGAAATTGATTAAAATTATATATCACTGTCATGGAGTAGTTTCAGTAAAAAGGGATTCCATATGAATACTAATTGTCTCCATATGTTCCACTTTGTGAATGACATATTGGTTGTATTTAACATTAGAGCAACATAAGTGCCTCCTGAAAGATATTTGTAACTCTAATAAAAGACATTGTTTTATTCATTTTATAAGAAAGACCAAGAAAATTAAGAGTATGTATTTTTTATGACAGCTGAAAGATCTTGTCTAAAAGTTTGAATATTTGGTGTAGTCAGAATGAGCAATAAGATCTCAAAGTTCACAAGAGAAGAGACTGATAGATTACTTTCAGAAAACTGCTAATGTTCATTATGGTCCCAAGTTTCCGTAAAATTTAAAAAATAATCAGCTTTTTAACAATCATCATTTTACCATTGTTGGTAAATTGTTGTGAGATTGAAAAATATCCTTTTTCTCAAAGTGCTAAAGAAGATTATCACATAGGAAGCAAAAGAGGGATGCTTGCCAATTATGAGCAGAATTAAAAGTGGGAGGAATACAAAAATGTAGATTACCCAGGTTAACAGAAGAGGAAATAAATTACTTAAATATCCCCATTTTAGAAAAAGAAATAGAACAAGCTATTACTCAACTCCCTAAGAAAATATCTCCAGGGAAAGATGGATTTACATGTGAATTCTATCAAACATTCAAAGAACAATTAGTTCCAATACTATATAAACTATTTGAAAGAATAGGGAAAGAAGGTGTTCTACCAAATTCCTTTTATGACAAAGATATGGTGCAGATAGCTAAAGCAGGCAGGGTGAAAACAGAGAAAGAAGACTATAGACCAACAGAAAGTCATTCCCAGCATAATACACTATAAGCAATTAGGATTTATACCAGAAATGCAGGGATGGTTCAATATTAGGAAAATTAAAAGCATAATCAACTATATGAATAACCAAACTAACAAAAATGTGTGATTATCTCAATAGATGCAGAAAAAGCATTTGATAAAATCCAACAGCCATTCCTATTAAAAACACTGGATAATATAGGAATAAATGGATTTTTCCTTAAAATGATCAGTAGCATCTATGTAAAACAATCAGCAATGGGTCAGTTAGCTAGTGCAGTGGATAGAGCACTAGCCCTGAAGTCAGGAGGACCTGAGTTCAAATTTGTTATCAGACACTTAACATTTCCTAGCTGTGTGACCCTGGGCAAGTCACTTAATCTCAATTGCGTCAGGGAAAAAAAAAGCAAAAAAAAATTCAGCAAATATCATATGTAATGGGGACAAACTAGAACCATTCCCAATAATATCAGGAGTGAAACAAGGCTGCCCACTGTCACCATTATTATGTAATATCGTCTTAGAAATGTTAGCTTTGGCAGTAAGAGAAGAAAAAGAGATTAAAGGAATTAGAGTGGATAATGAGGAAACCAAATTATCACTCTTTGCAGATGACATGATGGTATACTTAGAGAACCCTAGACACTCAACTAAAAAGTTACTAGAAACAATTCACAACTTTAGCAAAGTTGCAGGATACAAAATAAATGCACATAAATCATCAGCATTTTTATATATTACCAACAAAGTTCAGCAGCAAGAGATACAAAAAGAAATGCCATTCAAAATAACTGTCGATAGTACAAAATATTTAAGAATCTATCTGCCAAAGGAAAGTTAGAAACTATACTAACAAAACCAAAAAAAACAAAACAAAACAAAACAAAACAAAACACTTTCCACACAAATAAAGTCAGGCCTAATTGTTTGGAAAAAGATCAAGTGCTCATAGATAGGCCGTGGGAATATAATAAAAATGCCAATTCTAACTAAATTAATCTACTTATTTAGTGACATATCAATCAAACTCCCAAGAAATTATTATACAGATCTAGAAAAAATAGTAGCAAATTTCATGCAGAAGAACAAAAGGTCAAAAGATCTAAAACTATATTATAAAGCAGTGGTCACCAAAATCATTTGATACAGGCTAAGAAACAGAGTAGTCAATCAGTGGAATAGGATAGGATTACAGGACAAATTAGACAATAACTTCAGCAAACTAGTGTTTAACAAACCCAAAGTACCCAGCTTTTGGCATAAGAACTTACTATTTGAGAAAAACATCTGAGAAAATTTGTAAACTAATGTGGAAGAAATTAGGCTTGAACCACACCTAACACAGCATACCATAATAAGATCTAAATGGGTTGATGATTTAGACATAAAGAGTAATATTATAAACAAATTAGAGGAACATAGGATGCATTTAGACATGGTTCTCTTCTTTTTTTTCCTTCCTTCTTTCCATTTAGTTTCCTTTATTTTTCTTTTTTTTATTAAAACTTTTTATTTTTATAACATATGCATGGGTAATTCCCCAGCATTGATATTTACAAAGTTTTCCATTACAAATTTTACCCCCACAAGATGGCAAAGTGAAAACGTAACTCTCTGCGTCTCCTCCAATTTTCTCTCAAATCAAAAATAAAATAAGCCTCTGAACTGATCTTCAAGTCAACGAATTCAGAAATACTTTGACACTGCTTGCTGATAACTCTGAAGAACTTCACATCAGGTTTGTCTAACTCAGACCGAAGGATAAAGAGTGGCATAGGCCGGAAGTGAGGGTGGGACTCAGCTCACTGTGGCAAAAACTCCAAACTCCAAACACCAAAAACCTGGAGTTTATCTGAGGCACTCAGGACACTCTGCCCTGATTGGGGGCAGGTGTTCTGGCAGACTTGCCTTTTATAAGGAGTAATTCGGACTTAGTCCTAGCCCCCACTGGCCCAGCACCTTAAATTAATTCGCCAAATTGCCCCAGGGCAAAGAGCTTTAGGCGCCATTTTTACAAACCTTAAAGAGACATACACACTGTCTAAAAAAAATGAAGAAGCAAAAAAGAGCTCTCACCATAGACAGCTATTATCAAGAGAAAGAAGGGATGACACCAGATCCTGAGGTTCCTTTAGACAAAACTGCAGAGGATGTTATTAAGGACTATCAATGGTCCCCTTTTCAAAAGGCCTTTCTGAAAGATTGCATACAGAATCTCAAAAGAGAGCTGGAGGATAATTTGGAAAATAAACTGAAATCAGTGCAAGAAGCCCTCCAAAAGAGATATGATAAAGACACCAATTTATTGAAAAATAAAAAATAGTGAAGTGGAAAAAGAGTGCAATGAACAAAAAAATTAAATTGGCCAGTTACAAAAGGAGCTTAAAAAGGTAACTGAAGAAAGCAACACTTTAAAAATAAGAATTGAACAAATGCAAGTGAATAACTCAATAAGACTTCAAGAATCAGCCAAACAAAAACAAAAAAGATGAAAAATTAGAAGAAAATATGAAATATCTCCTAGGAAAAACAACTGACTTGGAAAATACATCTAGGAGAGACAATCTAAGGATTATTGGACTTCCTGAAAGCCATGATGAAAAAAAGAATCTAAACACTATCTTCCAGGAAATCCTGAAAGAAAACTGCCCTGAGATTGTAGAATCAGAAGGCAAAATCACCATTGAAAGAATTCAGCGATCACCTCCTGAAAGAGACACCAAAATTAAAACCCCAAGGAATATAGTGGCTAAATGTCAGGACTATAGCACCAAGGGAAAGATTCTGCTAGCAGCTAGAAAGAAACAATTCAAACACCGAGGATCAATAATTAGAATCACACACAATCTGTCAGCCTCAACATTGAAGGATCAGAGGGCCTGGAATCAGATACTGTGAAAGGCAAAGGAACTTGGATTACAGCCAAGAAAAACCTATCCAGCTAGAATGAACATTATCCTCCAGGGAAGAAGATGGTCATTCAAAGATATAGGTGAATTTCACCTATTTCTAATGAAAAGACCAGATCTGAACAAAAAATTCGACATCCCAACACAGAACTCAAGAGTTGCATAAAAATGTAAAAAGGAAAGGACTCTTGAGAACTTTATTTCTACTAGGGGGATACTTACAGTTTGGGGTTATAATTAACTAGATATTACTTTGATAATATGAAAAAGAAAACTAGAGGGGGAAAGGTTGTCATACTGGGGAAAAGGGGAAAAGTGGTAAAATAAGATCTAAAAAAAGGAGGTAAAAACAAGGTAAAATCTCTTGAAGAGGCAAAGAAAACCTAATATAATTGAGAGAAAGAAGGGAGGGAGATGAGCATTGTGTAAATCTTACGCTCATCAGGTTGGGTTCTAAAAGTGTATATCAGACACTTGATTTCCCATAGAAACTTGTCTGTTGCTAGAGGGAAGTGAGAGGGAAAGGAGGAAAAGTAAGGGACAAACTAATAGAAGGGAAAATAGAAGAATCAGGGGAAAGGAGTAAAAACAGGGGTATGGGATCTAAAGGGTGGAGTATTGTTTGGGGGAGGGGGTCATCAAAACCAAAGTACTGAGGAGGGAGGAAGGGAGAAAGGGGAAAGAATAGGAAAAACATAACTTGGGTAAATAAGATGGCAGGAAATAAAGAATTAGTTATTCTAACTGTGAATGTGAATGGGATGAATTTTCCTATAAAGCGGAAGCAGATAGCTGACGGGATTAAAAACCAGAATCCCACAATATGTTGTTTACAAGAAACACATCTAAAACATAGTGACATATATAAGATGAAAGTAAAAGGCTGGAGCAGAACCTATTATGCTTCAAGTGAACAAAAAAGCAGGGGTAACAATCCTTATCTCAGATCAAGTAAAAGCCAAGATAGATCTAATCAAAAGAGATAAGGAAGGAAACTATATTTTATTAAAGGGTACCATAGATAATGTAGCAATATCAATACTAAATATATATGCACCAAGTGCAATAGCACACAAATTCCTAGGGGAGAAATTAAGAGAGATGCAAGAAAAAATAGACAGCCAAACTGTACTAGTGGGGGATCTCAACCTTGCTCTCTCAGAATTAGATAAAACAAACCACAAAATAAACAAGAAAGTAACTAGGGAGATCAACCAATTGTTAGAAAAGTTAGGTATGATAGATCTATGGAGAAAATTGAATGGAGACAGTAGGGAGTTTACTTTTTTCTCAGCAGTCCATGGAACTTATACAAAAATTGACCATGTGTTAGGACATAAAAACCTCAAAATCAAATGCAGAAAGGCAGAAATAGTAAATGCATCTTTTTCAGATCATGATGCAATATAAATTACATGCAATATGAGGCCAGGAGAAAATAGGCCAAAAGTTAATTGGAAATTAAATAATCTAATCCTGAAGAATGAATGGGTGAAAGAGCAAATCATAGACACAATCAATAATTTCATCCAGGAGAATGACAATAAGGAGACAGCATACCAAAATGTGTGGGATACAGCCAAAGGAGTTATAAGGGGCAATTTTATATCTCTAGATGGTTACTTGCATAAAATAAAGAAAAGATCAACAAATTGGGCTTATTATTAAAAAAAAAACTAGAAAAAAAAACAAATTAAAAGCCCTCAATTAAATACCAAATTGGAAATTCTAAAAACAAAAGGAGAAATTAATAAAATTTAAAATAAGAAAACTATTGAATTACTAAATTAAACTAAGATTTAGTTCTACGAAAAAAAAAAACAAATAGATAAGCCTTTAGTTAATTTGATAGGAAAAAAGGAAAGAGGAAAATCAAATTGTTAGTCTCAAGAATGATAAGGGGGAACTTTCCTCCAATGAAGAGGAAATTAGAGCAATAATTAGGAGTTACTTTGCCCAACTTTATGCCAGTAAGTTTGATAATCTAAATGAAATGGAGGAATATCTACAAAAATATACATTGCCCAGGTTAACAGAAGATGATATAAATTATTTAAACAGCCCCATATTAGAAAAAGAAATAGAACAAGCTATTAACCAACTCCCTAAGAAAAAATCTCCAGGGCCAGATGGATTTACGTGTGAATTCTACCAAACATTCAAAGAACAATTAATTCCAATACTATACAAACTATTTGAGAAAATAGAGACAGAAGGTATACTACCAAATTCCTTCTATGATACAGATATGATGCTGATAGCTAAACCAGGTAGGGTGAAAACAGAGAAGGAAAAGTATAGAGCAATTTCCCTAATGAATATTGATGCAAAAATTTTAAATAAGGTTTTAGCAACGAGATTACAGAAAGTTATCTCCAGGATAATACATCTTGACCAAGTAGGATTTATACAAGGGATGCAGGGCTGGTTCAATATTAGGAAAACTATCAACATAATCAATTACATTAATAACCAACCTAACAAAAATCATACGATTATCTCAATAGATGCAGAAAAAGCATTTGATAAAATCCAACACCCCTTCCTATTAAAAACAT
Organism: Myrmecobius fasciatus; assembly: GCA_023553655.1. Classification (NCBI taxonomy): domain Eukaryota; kingdom Metazoa; phylum Chordata; class Mammalia; order Dasyuromorphia; family Myrmecobiidae; genus Myrmecobius; species Myrmecobius fasciatus. Next base: position 19,525 of record JAJPUD010019041.1, read on the forward strand.
TAGAGTGTATAGGAATAAATGGGCTTTTCCTTAAAATGATCAGTGGCATCTATTTAAAACCATCAGCAAGCATCATATGTAATGGAAACAAACTAAAAGCATTCCCAATGAGATCAGGAGTGAAACAAGGCTGCCCACTGTCATAATTACTATTTAATATTGTATTAGAAATGTTAGCTTTGGCAATAAGAGAAGAAAAAGAGATAAAAGGTATTAGAGTAGGTAATGAAGGAACCAAATTATCACTCTTTGCAGATGACATGATGGTATACGTAGAGAACCTTAGAGACTCAACTAAAAAACTGCTAGAAACAATTCACAACTTTAGCAAAGTGGCAGGATTCAAAATTAATCCACCTAAATCATCAGCATTTTTATATATTACCAACAAAATTCAGCAGGAAGAGATACAAAAAGAAATTCCATTCCAAATAAGGGATGATAGGATAAAATATTTGGGAATATATCTGCCAAGGAAAAGTCAGAAACTATACGAACTAAACTACAAAACACTTTCCACACAAATAAAACCAGACCTAATTAATTGGAAAAACATTAAGTGCTCATGGGTAGGCAGAGCGAATATAATAAATAAGATCAGGAGTAAAACAAAGCATCCCACTCTTGGAAAACATTAAGTGTTCATGGGTAGGCAGAGCGAATATGATGAAAATGACAATACTACCCAAAGTAATCTACTTATTTAGTGCCATACCAATCAAACTCCCAAGAAATTATTTTACAGATCTAGAAAAAATAGTAGCATAGTTCATTTGGAAAAAATAAATGGTCAAGGATTTCAAGGTGAATAATGGAAAAAAAGGCACATGAAGGTGGCCTTGCTGTACCAGATCTAAAACTATATTATAAAGCAGCAGTCATCAAAACCAGTTGGTACCTACTAAGAAATAGAGCAGTCAATCAGTGGCATAGGATAGATTATCAGGATAATCTAGGCAATAACTTAAAAATTTAGTTTTTGATAAACCCAAAGACCCCAGCTTTTGGGATAAGTACTCACTATTCGGCAAAAACTGTTGGGAAAATTGGCAACTAGTGTGGAAGAAATTAGGGCTTGACCCATACCTAACACCACATACCAAAATAAGATCTAAATGTGTTCATGATCTAGATATAATGAGTGATAATGTAAGCAAATTATAGGAACGTAGTATAGTTTACCTCTCAGACTTGTGGAGATGGAATAAATTTATGTCCAAAGAAGATCTGGAACTACTAATTGAACACCAGATGGATAATTTTGATTATTTTAAGTTAAAAAGGTTTTGTATATACAAAAGTAATGTAGACAAGATCAGAAGGGAATCATTAAATTGGGAAATCATTTTTACATTTAAGGATTCTGATAAAGGCCTCATTCCTAAAATATATGGAGAATTAAGTCAAATTTATAAAATTCAAGCAATTTTCCAATTGATCAATGGTCAAAGGATATGAACAGACAATTTTCAGATGAAGAAATTAAAACTATTTCTAGTTATATTTAAAGGTGCTCCAAATCACTATTGATCAGGGAAATGCAAATTAAGACAACTCTGAGGTACTAGTACGCACCTGTCAGATTGGCTAAGATGGCAGGAAAAGATAATTATGAATGTTGGAGGGGATGTGGGAAAACTGGGACACTGATGCATTGTTGGTGGAACTGTGAATGGATCCAACCATTCTGGAAAGCAATTTGGAACTGCCCTCAAAAAGTTATCAAACTGTGCATACCATTTGACCCAGCAATGTCTCTAATGGGATTATATCCCAAAGAGATCTTAAAGGAGGGAAAGGGACACGCATGTGCAAGAATGTTTGTGCCAGCCCTTTTTATAGTGGCTAGAAAGTGGAAACTGAATGGATCCCCATCAATTGGAGAATGGCTGAATAAATTATGGTATATGAATGTCATGGAATATTATAATTCTATAAGAAACGACCAGCAGGATGATTTCAGAAAGGCCTGGAGAGACTTGCATGAACTGATGCTGAGTGAAATGAGCAGAACCAGGAGGTCACTGTACATGGCAACAACAAGACTATATTATGATCAATTCTGATAGTCGTGGCTCTCTTCAACAAAGAAATGTTTCAAACTATTTCCAATTGTTCAGTGATGAAGATAGACATATGCACCCAGAGAGAGGCCTGTGGGATCTGTGTGTGTACCACAAGGTCACATTTTCAAGCCTTCTGTTGATGTTTGTTTGCAATTTGTTTTACCTTCCAGGTTTTTTTTTTTCTTGTAGATCTGATTTTTCCTGTACAGCAAGATAACTGTATAAATAATATTTCTTATATTCTATTTGTTATATATTTTAACATAGTTAACATGTATTGGGCTATCTGCCATCTAGGGCAGGGGGTGGAGGGAAGGAAAGAAAAATTTGGACAGAAGGCTTTGCAAGGGTCAATTTTGAATAATTACCCATGCATATGTTTTTACAAATAAAAAGCTTTAATTAAAAAAAGAGGAGAGATAGGATAAAAAGCAAAAGAAACTCATAAATAAAGGAAAATTCAGTTTATTATGAATATAAATATGACTGGGTTGAGCTTACCCATAGAATGGAATTAGATTTCAGAATGGATTGGAAATCAGAATCCATACATATGTTAAGTATAAGCAATATACTTAAGACAGAAAAAAGACACCCAAATTAAAATGAAAACCTAAATTGGAGTCTTTTGTTTCAAAGGAAGTAAAGAAAGTGGGATCATTATCATTATATCAGGAAAAAAAAAGCAAACATATGCCTAATTGAAAGATAAAATCAGGGAGACCTTATCTTGTCAAATATTACAATAGATTATATTATATCAAAAATTTTTGCAGGAATTTTTCCTGAAAAATTTTTTATTTCTCAGCAATACAAAATACTGAGTCAAATTTTAAAAATAAGAAGTACACCCCAATTAATAGTCAAAGGATATGTATGGGCTCTTTTCACATGAAGAAATCATATGAAAAAAATTCTTTGGAACATGTTTAAACTATATTGGATAGCTTGCTCTCTAGGGTAGAAGGGGGAGAGATCGAGAAAAATTTGGAACACATGGTTTTTCCAAAGGGAATATTGATGGCTTTCTTCAATAATGAGATGATTAGATTGGGTCCAATGATCTTGTGATGAAAAGAGCCATCTACAAATAGAGAAAGGACTGTGGAAACTGAGTATGGTTCACAACATAGAATTTTCACTCTTTTTGTTGTTGTTTGCTTGCATTTTATTTTCTTTCTCATTTTTGTCTGGTTTGATTTGATTTTTCTTGTGTAGCAAGATAATTTTATAAATATGTATACATACATTGGATTTAACATATATTTCTACCATATTTAACATATATTGGACTACTTGACATCTAGGGGAGGGAGTGGCAGAAGCGGGAAGGAATTGGAACACAAGGTTTTGCAAAGGTTAATGTTGAAGAATTACCCTATCCATGCATATGTTTTTAAAAATAAAAATCTTTAATGAAAAAAAAAAAGAAAGAAGGGGAAAAAAGTGAATGCTGAAAAATATCTTTGCATGTTTGGAAAAATATCATATTACTAATTAAAATGAATACAGAAATTTAAAAAAAATTTTCCCAATCACTACTGACTACAGAAAGATACATTATAATAACTCTGAGGAAACACTTTGTACTTTACAGAAATGACAAATTCTGGAGGGGATCACAGAAAATAGATATATTAGTGAATTGCCAATGGTGTAGTGAAATGCTTCAGCCATTCAGGAAATATGCTCAGATCCCTATAAACCTCACCCTTTGTCCAGCAATATCACAAATAATTCTATACCACAAAGAGATAAAAAAAGATAAAGGACCTATATGTACAAATATATTTACAAGTTTTTTTTTTTTTTTTTGTCAAAGAATTGGAATTTGGAGAGATGTTAATAAATTTAGCCATGGCTGAACATGTTTTGCCATATGATTGTGATGTTTACTTAATATTAATATAAATGATGATGGGGTGGTTTCAGATAAGAAGTGGCAAAAACTATATGAACTGATAAAAAAGTGATCAAGAACTTAATCCTGAGAACACCCATAATCGAATCTTCCCTTGTAGAAAAAAATTAATAACCACCAGTTTACATAAAAATTCCATCCTCCCTACTTCCTCCCTCCTTATCTTCCTCCTTTCCTTCCTCCTTTCCTTCCCTCCTCCATTCCTCCCTTCCTCCCTTCCTCCCCTCCTCTCTTCTTTTCATCCTCGAGCTTCCTTCCTTCCTCCCTTTCTCTTTTCCTCTCTCCCTTCCTCCCTCCCTCCCTTCCTTCTTCCCTTCCCTTTCTTGTTTGTGATCAAACAGATTGAATTTTTTATTTGAGCAGAAAATTCAAAGAATCTTTGCCAAAAGCAACTTATTGAAATTGAAATGTTGACAAAAGAATTTAAGGGAGCACTTTACTTTTCTAAATCTAGCAACCTGGAACTAGATTCTGAGTATTATGAACAAAATCAAAAGAAAATAAATTACTGTGCTCACGGGGAACATAAAAGCCTCAATTCAATGAGAATAAGACTAATAAATATGACATATCTAAAGTTAATGAAAATACTGGACTTAGAGTTTTTGAAAAGCCATGAAATCTGTTCCTGATTACATAGTATTTATTCACAGCAAAAATAAATAAATAAGTAAAATAATAATGCCACTTTATGTGTCCCATCTATTCTATTTAGTTTTTAATCATTCTGGTTCAGGAAAATCTTCAGATTAAAGATTGAGAGCCAAATAGAAGGAGAACATTACCTTTATTTTGCAGGTACTTGTAACTTAAATCTGATAGACTGCCTTAAATCTATAGTAATCTGGCAATCTTCACATTATATTGCATATTTAGCATATTGTACATTTGAACCTTGTATTAAAATACTTTAATCTCACAAGTTTCCTACAAGTTTTGCCATGGAACAAAGATTACAGGAAAGGACCTCTGAGAACATCTTGTCTAGGTCCTTCATTTACTGGAGAAAACTGAAAGCTACTTTAAGTGACTAATAACACAGAAGTAGTAAAGCATGAGAGGCAGAATTTGAACTCTGGCTCTTTGGACTTAAGACAGTATTCTTCAAAGTATCCTACTTTATTGAAATCATTACAGCTTCTTGCAATTAGCCAAAATATTCTTGTCATTCATTTAAAATATATTTATCTGAGGTTCGTTTAAGTCAGAATGATTATACCTGACTTTAACTTTTGAAACCCAAAGAATTTTCTTCTCCTTTTTCACATCTCCAACCCAGGTTCTAGAAGTATTATATTAGAAAGAAAACTCTAATATCAATGCAAAAAATGGTGCCACCTATAAATAGATGAACCAAAGATTACCCAGGCCCAAATATCTAATAAAATAGGAGAGAAATACATGTCATTCTCAGAAAATGAAGCTGATTAGAATAAGCAAAAATATATGGAATAAGCAAATCAGCCACTTACAGAAAAAAACAAAAAAAACAAAAAAACAACTCTACTTAAGGGATGATGTGTGAACATGGATTCCTAAAACATAATTATTCTATAATTCAGTGACCTTCCTAACTCAGTAATGTGAAGGATGCTTCAAATGATTTATTTTGCACTCTCTTTCATGGAAGGGGAAGGGAAGAAAATATTTCCATCTCTTCCCATAAATCCTCTTCCAAGTCTCCAATCAACATGACCTAGGCTTTCTTCTAGGTTTCTACATATGGGAGCTGTTGGATCAAGTGTGGTTTACAGGGTTTCCTGACTAATGTGCTACTCTGTACATTATATCATGTTGCCCAATCATAAATTGTCATTATCTCATAAAAAGGAAGGAATGATAAGGAATGGGACAAGAAATTTTTTATATTAAAGATTGAAGTTTATTTTGCCTTCAAAGCTTCAAAATCTCTGTAATGTTACATATTAGGTAAGTACTCAGATTTTGGGGGGCAGGACTGAATAGTGTAAAAACGGATATATTTGTTAGAAGACTAATAAATCACATCTGTTTATTAAAAGTTATTTTTATAACAAATTGTTTTATCAAAAATTAAATAAATCCATAGCACATGGCAAATGTTTTCTTTTGAGTCTTTTAACTGAAAAATAAAGAATAATTTCCTAGATGTTTCTTATATCAATCTGTATTGACGTCAGTTACCTCATTTTTAAAATGAGAGGTATTTTAGTGGGTCACCCCTAAGGTTCCTTCCCAATCCAATTCAATGATGTTGTGATTTTTGTTCCCTCATCTGTTAAAAAGTAATGATAATTATTTTGTAACAGATAAAAGGTTATTTTAAGAATCAAATGGATATGAAATTGATAACACTGATTATCTAATCACATTAGGTGATATATTAATTTTTGTTATATTGTCTCAGTCTACTCATGAGCAACTAGTTTCTTAAATCAAATCTGAACAGCAATGATTACTCACAATGAAAGTGCTCTATTGCAGAGATTGTCACATGAGTAAAGGAATCACTTGGTTTAATTATATATAAAAGATTTGTTTGTGTTTCTTTTAGCAATATTATATAGTTGTATCTGTACAGTTCTTATTTTGATCTTACTGAATAGACTCCGAAGTGTTTTACTTATGAAGTGGTTATTTTAAATGAACTTTTACTCTCTATCTCCTTATACTGGGATTTTTTAGTGTTTTATACACACACACACACACACACACACACACACACCCACACACACACACTCTCTCTCACACACACACACAAGAACAATCTGAAAATCTGATGATCTGTGTGGATTTATTTTATATCCTTCCACTTAGTCCAATAACATCCAAAAATAGTCCAAAAATATCCTGGTTACAATATTGAGAATAAGGCAGGTGACTAAAACACTATCAATTGTGTGAGAGGATATAAGAAGTTGCCATTTTGTCATTGGATTTAAGATGTTTTGCCCCACTGTAGGAATTAGGATCAAAGCTAACTAGAAGAACATAAAACATTAATGGAAGTGTTGGAGATTGAGAAAGAACATAATATTTATGATTCTGATTATATACGAAGGCAGACCTCCACCATTCTCTGCATGAAGTAGATGAAGAGAACAAATATGGAACATTGAAAACCAAATCTTCTCATTACTCAATGTCTTCATAAAATGCTGAGACATTTGGATGTTTTTAAGACAGATTTAGGAGGTGCTGGATCTGAGTGAAAGCAAAGACTAAGTGGAACAGTATAGGATGAAAAAATAGGACTATATCACCACATGATTTCTTTGTGTCCTACTTTCGTTCCTCATATAAACAATTAAAACTAATCCTGGACTTTCCAAAATTATTGCTAAAGGAACTTCCAAGTATGATAGTAGGCTTTTACCAGCTCAGAGGGGATATCTGTTGTCAATGGACAGGCCTAGCCAGATTTAAAGAAGCATCATCAAATGTTTTTTTAAGCTACAGCAACAGCATATGAGCATCTGCTAAAATCTAGAGACCTTGTACTCTTTATTGGTAAAGAGAGAAAAGACTATGTAGAGGGGCTTCCTCACTGAGGTGTTTCCTATCCTGATGAAATCACAAGTATAGAGAAAAGAAAACATTGAAGTATATATAAAGTTCTTCCGTATTTGCCTTCTTCCTATAAGGATAAAACTGGTGTTGCTATAGTTGTTTTCATGGTATTCAGCCACAGAAAATTGAAATGATCTGATTGCAGGAAAAAAAATATATACATACATACATACATACATACATATATCTCCATATATACTAAATAGGGAATACATCATTTTTTTGTTTTTTTTTCTTCCTCTTGCTACAATCACGGCTTATTTTAGTTATCA